>JAMKCH010009832.1:0-27846 GCA_023653785.1 Ophioderma brevispina | reverse complement strand
TGAAATGATTACAACCAAATCAGCGCCCTTTTATAAGAAGGATTTTATAATAAAATGTCTCTGGAGTCATTTTATTCAGCAGCCGACGGAAATGGTGTTTAACACAAGAAAACACATGCTGGAGTTGATTCCCATGGCATCCACCCTGTTTGACCACTCTGTGACCTTTGTGGTTTTAATTTCAATGAGTACGAGTCTGTGATATTTATGTAATAGACACATTTGTTGATTAAAGTTATGGCAAACTTAAAAGTTAGCCTACAAATTACCTGGATGTCTTATTAATGCCCTATCTGTTTTAAAGGTGCATCGCGAGATTTTGAGGCACCCAAATATTGTGTCATAATAGTAATTCCAATAGATTAGACACTCAATAGATTTCTTACCTTGTATTTGGCTACAGAAATGTCTTAAAAGAGAGAAAAAAGGTAAATTTGCATATATTTCAATAAAAAACATAGGCCGAATTTTGTATTTGCTCCTATACGAAATTAGAACTTCACAATTTTGAACCAAAGAGCATTTCTCAGCTTAATCCTTTCAGACAGGGATATTTTGGATGGAAAGCATTACATCAGGGCAAAATTCGGTACTTTCGATTTTTTTAGGGACACCTGTTATGTGAAATCTCTCATTACGCCTTTAATGCCCAGTTTTGGGGCATGTTATTTTTATGTGTAGAATATATCTGTATTCTTCCAAGGTCCGAGACCATCATTTGAGAGCAAATTGAAGAAATTTCATTTTTTGTGAAAATGTGCCAATGCCGCTTTAGGTTTTGTGTAATGACCTCTGCGTATAACGTCTCCTGACAACAAATAACTTTGGGACATTTATAGCCTTGGAATATGGATACTTTAATATTGATGTACTGGACATTTTGATGAATTTTGTGAATTGATTTTCATGCAAGACAGTGTTAACTCGAAGAAACTGTAGACATATTATAGGTTCCAATGCTGCATTGTTTATTACATAGTTTGATATTGACAAGTGCATACATGAAAAATTATTTGTAAGCTCCACTAAGAATATACTATTTCCAATCTCATTAACTTAATTGAAGACAATCATGTTTAGGTTTAGTAAATTTTCCAGTAAATAGTACATTTCCTGAGATGAGCTGGACAGTGTTTTTACCTTCAGCATAGTGACATCACTATGCTATAATCCAATTCATCCGGTATCACAGCTGTTTGAAAGTCTCATTTATTATGACAAACCAGAATAAAATGAAAACAAATATCAAAGGCGACACAGCTTTGATAACTAATTTGGATTATCTTTTCCACTGACTACATCCGGTGTAAATTTTATGCAATTTCATTACGGGCAAATATGATTTTTCTTGAAATCTAGTTTTACACATCTTTCTATGGAAAATGAGCTATAGAGGGTGCTATAACATACAAATTATGACTTTCATAGGCCTATATGACAAGATTCCCGCAATGGATTTTTTCTGATTTTTGCAGAGGTAACAGCTCTTCTATGTCCCTATTTATATAAGTTGTCAAAACTGTGTCGCCACTGCTTAAAATTCTTCTAAAAACAAGAGACAGCATGGGGTCAAACAGCTGTGGTATGTAAGCAGTTGACCAGATGTTGGGTTGTCCATCACTCTCCAATTCAATATCTTATTGTTCTGATACATACTCCAGTACCCAGAACTTGCACCACAAATTTTAGTATACAAATATTGAATGCCGTAAGAGTGGATAGTATGGCAAACATTGACATGTCTCAGATGTGATAGTAAAAAATCTTTGAGGTCAAATTTTGACTTTGCTTCGTGAAATGGACAGTCCAAGTTTGACCTCATTATATATTTTTACAATTGCACAAGTAGGCATTCAATATTTGTTGGTATCATGATATCAAATTTTGTAGATTCTTAATATTTTTAATATTTTTTTATATTTGGGGGTGCCTTCAGTATTTGTGGCAGTACTATATAAAACAATTTTACTAAACTACACTACAAAATCTATAAAATGTGTGCGATTTTGATCTTAATTTAATCTTCATCCCCAAATTTCCAGATTTGTTTCTAAGCGGGGCTTATACATTGTGACCTTAAGTTTTTCATTTGCAACCCTCTAATATTTTTGTGAAATGGGATGGTGTTCACGTTTTCAAGTTTACTACATAAACCTCTTAATTTTTGACGATTTCATCCTCTTATTGCGAACCACCCACACCTATATACAGAAACCGGTATCCCCAAAAAACGGTCTATGGTTTTTATTTAATAAAAATGAATATGCACGCTAAAATGCCTAATCAATAATCATTATACTAATATACTGTACTCACATAAAATACATACACGTGCTTTATGAACACTGACCTCTACACATGGATAGCGGTTTGAGTCGTCGATTGAAACAACAAGTAAGTTGCTATCGCCTTAGCAAATAGGCAGGAAGCATGCCTACAGGCCTGCTGGTGCACATATTCCCACACGATGTTCTATTGTTATACCAAATTCCCTTTAACTTGGACAATAAGGTGAAGCCACATTGTGCAGGGGCAAAATGCAACTTCCTGGTTTTCAATCTTCGGCTATTCACCAGTGTGCCCAGCCCGCTATCACCTGTGTATAGGTCAGTGGCTATGACCCATCAAAGCCACCACATTTTGGCTACATCAGATGTGCACATGCAGACAGGGAATGTCAATCATGTTCGACCATTCACTAATTGTTTCATTTGTTCAATTTTAGGCCCATCTTGATTCTCTTTATCATTCATCGAATTTTGAAAACGTGCAGCACTATGGCGAGGTTGCAAGGTCAAATCCATAAAAAGTAGACTTTTTTTTTTGGGGTTGGCTTTGTGTGGAATAAATATCTGAAGTATTTAAAAAGGTGTGGTTTTAAGTAGCATTACATGATTGTAAAACGGATAACATTTTCTGTGATGTTATCAATTTGTATTATGGTAACAAACTTGACTACTTTAATATACAGATTTATTTATGAAAACTGTTCTTTGTACACTATTTATGTTGTGATACAGCAATAAAGTTGCACAAAAGAGAATTGAGGTGTTTTTTACTTTAACTGTTCTGTTAATCAAAATAATTTGGATATTTATCTGAGAGCCCAAGGGGATAAATAAACTCTGCTGTATGAAATTGGTTCCGTTTTTCTGCATCTATGAACATAATTATTCTATCTTCTATCAATTCCATGAGGCCATGGTATGCAAGGTCAAAGTACAGTCATGCAAGGTCAAAATTTTTAAAGTTCTTTAATCAAGTTTCAAAGTTTATACCTGATTTCTATAACACCTAAGTAGTATAATGCAATGGACATCCCCTCACTCCCACCAACTTAGCAGAAAACGGCTTGAAATTGTTTTTTGATATTAGTTATAAGGGGTCAAGCCATCTTAACAAAACTTGTATACTTTTATAAGACTTCAAATCGCTCTAGGTTTTCTTCCTAATGGACAAGATATTAGGAGATCACACCCCAACATTCAAATCGTAAATGGCATGAAGGAAACTCCTCATCATTCCTGTAGCACACTCCATTGCTTCAATTCTAATGACGCGGGTGGTGACAAGAACGGGAGAACTCTATGGTCACATGATCATCTGGCCCATCAGCATTATTACCATAAAAATCTGCAGTCAAAATTTCAAGATAACTCTGTCGCTGCTGAATTATTTAAGGCTTGAATAATATTAATGGAAGGCACCTCACTTTATAACCAACCTGCCTTTTACACTTGTAAACCCTCCGTAATATATTCACATATAATTTCACTTTTGGAAGAAGTCAAACCTCAATTCGATGTGAAATTCCCCGTACAAATTTGGGGGGGGGGGGGAGGGGGGGGGGGGGGGTGAAGACTGAATTTAAAGTACACAAAAGGAAATAGCATCACCTCACAACAAAAATTAGTACAAACCACGTTTTTTTCATGCTAACATTATGATTGTAACCATTTCTACTAATGAACACCAAGTTCGTCAGTGAAATTTGACATATTTTTTATGTTCAATCATTTTTTATTTTTTTTATCATAATCTTTAATTAAAGTTTTATTAGGTGACTCCCTGATTTTTTCAGTGATCGAACGATTGCACTGTTTAAATTGGACATCAGAACGGTCGACAAAGGCTTCGGCTCGGGATATGAGCAATGCAGGTATTGGTTGACTATGTTGTAACGTACGTACATAGCACCCCATGCAATGACGTAGTGTAAAGTGTTATGAATCAGGCTGTTTTTTTATTATGTAATAGTTTTTTTTAAAAAAAAAAAAATGGATTGTTTTTTTAAATGTGACCTACGGCGGAGTCAAGATCTATAAAAACAATTCGATATCCCATAGTGCAATGGGCGAAGTTTGATCACTCTCATGTACGGCGGTGCGGAAATGTGTCGTCAGGGAAGATACGAGTGTTCTTGCTTGTGTCTAGGAACAGCGTCCCATTTCCCGATTTGTTCACTGGTGGTGTGACAAGACACTTTTTAAAAGCATTTCCAAATGTTTAATACCAAAACACATTGGCTGTCCTGTCTCATCCGCCAAGTAATTTAAGTGAGTCTTCTGTCATTCCTATCTGGATTTTGAGCTTTATATCCGTATCGCCATGCTGCATGTTGCCGTTCCATTCTTGAGTAATGATGGCCATAACCTTCTCTGCCTGTCCTCAGATCTACTTGAATCCATGGTACTATCAGATAGTCGTGGCCCCTTCTTACCATTAGATTATCTAGCCGCCAGCCTTACTTTCCCTGATCAAATACATTTTATTATAAGTTAACCAATGGTATTTGACACTTTTTTTAAAGAAATGGTACTTTAGTATACTGCCTTAGTTTTTGAATAGCAGGTTTGTAATCCATAAAATGTGTTAACATTAACCCTATATAGAACGACCATTGCCAACGTACCATTGGTTAATAAAATTCCGCAAATGATGACAGATGAGTCTAGAACCATGATGTTTTATTATCCCTTTACTCAACTCCTAAAAGAAATCAAGGTGTGTGTATGGTGTGCGTGTGTGGGCGCACACCACCAAATAAGCCTCGCATTGAACGACATGTCAACCCCACATGGAATAATAATATTTGATGATTTTTTAAAAGATTTCTGTATCAAATAAAAAGATACTACAAACATATTGGTCATTTGATCCGAACAAGGATATATTCTTAAGATAACAGGTACTTAATAGCGCCACGGCCACTTGTTTTCACTCAATCGTAAAACCCATAGAGTCTTCCACCTTTTGATTGCCGGCCATCTTGCTGGGAATGTAAAGTACTTTTTCCAATTTCTGGAGACTTTCTAAGAATTACATGCAGGTTGGATGTATGCATAAAAGTATGGTCACACTTTGAATAGTACAAGTACTTTGAGGTCGGGTATTTTGCTCTGAAGGAGGAATACTACGGGAACTAACACCTTTTGTGTATAGTTATGCATGAGTGAGGTGAAGACCTCTATTGCAGAGCAATGGGGTGACTTCCGCAGGCGTTGCCAGTTAAATTTCTTTATTTGCTGCTATTCCAAGTATTATCTTGTCACAACATTCATCAACAATATCGCCATACCATGCCCACACTGATTTGATCTACAGTCGATCTGTTTGTTTTTTTTTACCAAAATACCCACCAAGCTATACACACAAATATGGAAAGAGTGTCATTCTCTCAAGCAGCTTGTAGATTTGAGATAGCAGCAGTGAGATAGTTCTGTAACTCTTGATGCTTTGCCTGGTTTCTCGGGCTTCAGGATAGCAATAACCTGAAGTCTTTCATCTTGAGGGAATATTGACGATCCTATCAGTAGAGATAAGAGTTGACCGCCGCACAGCTTCATTCAGGTTCCATATTCTTCAAGAATCTGTATGGATGTTGTCTTTGCCAGTAGCTTTCCATTCTTTGAGGACTTTAATTGCTTTGGTGTTCACGTCATCTATTGATTGGTTAGGACATGGGGCTTGTCGGTTAGAGTTTTGTAGACGCTCTGTTTATCCTCTTCATTGACAAGCACGATCATGGGCTTTCGCCTGGGAGCGGGTTTTGCCGCTTTCCATTGTTCGACAATTACTGAAGCGATGGAATTTGCAGAGAAAGGACACTGCTTGCTGCATGGACACTACCCTCCCGTTTACTTGTTGATGGTGTTCCAGGCCTTGCAGCTTGGTGGTAAGGTTGATATTAGATATCTCCCTCCCCTCCCATCTGGTATACAGACTTTTTTTTCCCAATAACAAACATATACAATCAACTAAAAATTCTAAAAATATCTACTGTGGCAGTTTGCAGATATTTTGACGTTATTTTTTAGACAATAGCCTAAGCTAAATCAATCATCGCTTTATTCCATCCAATTTGATGGACCCTAAGTGGAGATATTGTCAGTTGAACACAAAGGATAAAATACCACATGGGCCAGTTTCACCTTAAGGTTCGAGAAACTAAAGGTTTAAGGCGTGTAGCATCATTGTGGGATTAACCCTTTTCAAACAAAGAATTTGTACAGATCAATAAATGTATTGTCAATTCATGAACTAATCATTAATTAATTTTTCGTGAAAGCACCCGAATTATTAGGTTGTGGGTGAAAGAGGGACTCACTCTCATGGGGACAATAATCATGTATCATGGAATTTGGGGGAATTGGACTGCTGCAACTAGTGAAACAGTCTACAAGTCTGTTTGAGGGACAAATGTGTGGACAACGCGTCTAAGTGGAGGGATAATTTACCCTTCCCCTATTCCCCACTACCTCCAAGATACCAGGGAGGAATATAATGAAGATAAGCCAGTGTCAACAAAGAGCACTAGGTAGCGACGGTGGTGATTTCAAAGTTCCCGTTTACTTTCAACAAGTGTGTTTTTATGGGTCCAACTTCTGCAGAAACCTGGAGTAAAGCTGGACAACAAGACTGTTTGGAATTGCAATTCCCAATGCTACATGTATTTATAGCAATTGCGATATTATAAAGTTATAAAATTAATGTTTAATCACAAGAAGCAGCACTTTATACCTACTTTATTATTTTAATTTTCAATAAAGAATGTCTGAAGTTGATTTTCATTGGCAAATATCAGAATAGCCGAACTGGCCCAACAGGATTTATCAACTGTCTCAGATATTAGCCATAACTCCTGAACCAGACCCCCCAAATTACACCATCTAAAAATCTCATGCAAGCTGGAACCTCCCTTTAAAAGAATCAGTAAAACTCCAGTTGATATGAACTTAAATTTTTTGGCACAAAAAATTAATCTTTGATTGTATAGTTTTTTTTGGGACAGGCTGTATCTCTTTTGGCCATGCAGATCCAGTAGCTGGTTGCTTTTCTATATTCTCACTATCGCAGTTGTCATCACAATACGATTTGTAAAACTCGCCGCATTCCTTGTCCCAACAAGCTCCAACAGGTGTGTAGGGATTCCTTCTGCCTCTTGGAATGGAATGTTTGGCTGCTTGATGTAGCCTAGAGCAGAAGTCCGAATATGCATTGTTGATGTTGGATGACAGCCGGGTCTGGCAGCTTGGATGAAGATTTCTTAACGTGGTGATGTTGTTTTGGAACTGCGGCCACATTTGGCTTTCCTGAAATTCCATCTCTTTCTGTGAGCGTCGATTGTGACCTTGATGTCACTGGTGACTCAGGATAGGACATGACCTGATCTAGGGAATCTTGGGAGGACCGTTCTAGAACAGCGGGATCGAATGTCCGCTGTTGACTGTTTACAGGTTCCGGACAGGTCCATGTCCCATGACTGCGTGAATAGAAAGTAGGTGTCCTTACTATCAAACAAAAGCAGTTTGAGGTCTTGGGCTTCATCATGTCTTGTCAATGTTGGAGTAACCCGACGCTGTATTCTACAATTGAAATTTCCGCAACAAAGGAGCCCCTGCTAACTGCTGGCAGGGAGTAGAAGACGCTCAGCTGGTGGTGGCTTCAGAGGTTGATGAAGTGAGTTCCCATTGCTTCAAATGTTTTCCACTGGATTCGTGGAATTCACTGAAGATGCAGGGTTTGATACGCTTAGCATTGTGAGACCCCAAATGTTCAGCTGCAGATACAGACTTTTTGGGCTGCCATAGGAAAGTTCCTCTGTGGGTAGCTCAGCTGCCAAATTAGGGTGGGGTCTTAAAGATGTTAGCTGTGGTGTTATAAACCCAAGATTTGGCGACTTTAATTGTTGAATCCTTTAGCTAGGTGATGTGACTTATTCATGGCTGCCTGAGAAGGCAGGTGCATGCAAATTTTTTTTATGGGATTGTTCAACTCATTATCCCCTTCTTAGTCAGACTACTGGTAGCAAATTAACCAAATTACCATGGATAAATGTCATTGAATAGGATGATCCTGTAATGGCTGCATCAAGAATATCACCACTCTGGCACTCCCTAATGGCACGCTACATTCTAACACAGAAAAGAAAATGCAGCATCTAAGTAAATCTTACACATCTTACAGGCACATTGGAAACGAAGTAATAATTCCCATTATCAAATTACTTGCATATGCCCGAAAGACATTTCAGATTTTTAAAAGATTGTTTACTGGAAAACATTGTAATTTCACAGAACGTACGGCACTTCTGTATTGTTGGTTTAAAATACGTCTGGCTTATCCACTCATTTTGGTAGGGGTTAAATCACCCTTATAAGTGATATTATGGACCCCTTTGTTTGGCAGTAACTACCCCTGGTTGGGATGCAATTCCCTCGATAAAGGGCATGGTGAATGCCTCCTGGTATGGAATAACCATCTTTATTTGGGGATGTTCGGTTTCAGTTTATTTTACCATGAATCAGTATTAGATAATTATTTATAGAAAAATATCATTAATATGATAGATAAGAAAAAGAAAACCATACACATACATGATGGGTAAACCAAACAGCTTGGGGTCAATGTGGTTCACCCTTACCACTTATACACCCTGGTCCCTTGTAAGGGGATGTAACCCCCTGGTAAGGGTGTATCCCCTTGGTAGGGATGTATCTAGCTCCTGGTAGGGATGGAACTACCGCCTAGTACGGGGTGTAATCCCCTAGGTAGGGATTTAACTAGCAGCTCCTGGTAGGGATGGAACTACCCCTAGTACGGGGTGTAATCCCCTAGGTAGGGATGTATTATTGCTCTGGTAGGGATGGACTAACCCCTCGTAGGGGTGTAATCCCCTAGGTAGGGATGTAACTAGCTCCTGGTAGGATGGAACTACCCCTAGTAGGGGGTGTAATTCCCTAGGTAGGGATGTCACTATCTCCTGGTAGGATGGCACTACCCCGAGTAGGGTGGTGTAATCCCTTTGGTAGGGGGATGTATCTAGCTCCTGGTAGGGATGGAACTACCCCTATAGGGGGGGTGTACTCCCCTAGGTAGGGATGTAACTAGCTCCTGGTAGGGAGGAACAGGTAGGGTGTAACTAACTCCGGTAGGGATGGAACTACCCCTAGTAGGGGGTGTATCTCCTAGGTAGGATGTATCTAGCGGCCGGTAGGGATGGAACTTACCAACCACCCCTCGTAGGGGGGTGGTACATCCCTAGGTAGGGATGTAACTAGCTCCTGGTAGGGAGGGAACTACCCCTAGTAGGGGGTGTATAAATCCCCTAGGTATGGATGTAACTAGCTCCTGTAGGGACGGACTACCCACTGGTAGAGATGTACCATACCTGGAGGGCTGGGTGATCACCCATGGTGGAATGTAACCACTTCCTTGTTGGGAATTACTTGGGTCCATGGGGGATGTACATTGTTTGCATTGGTAAAAGATGCTTTAGATAAAGGGCGATAAACAGATCATTCGCGAAAATAATTACTGTTGTCTGGAGGTGGTGTGTTGAGCTTGCCTGGTTTTCTGACCATGAAGCAATGAAAGTTTTTTGTGTGACAGACAGTTACAAATGATTTTTTCACTTGTTTTGCCCTCCTCCTCTGAATGGGGACTTCAAACAACAAACGTAGAAGGACATTCCCCTAGTCCTATTTATCACATGAATTTACTTAAAATTACAAACTACTTTCTGTAACTTAAAATAAATAATTAGTAAATACAAAAACATATGGGTCCACCCTTAGAAAAGTGAAGAGAGAGAGCGTTTTTTTTGTAATTTGAACAAATGACAAATCAATCGTTGATATCCCCCATAATCTGAATAAATAATAAGTAGCCTATTTGTGGATACTCATCATGTACGATCAATAGTTCTCATGATCAGGATATCCAAAGCAACCAACCAAACAAAAAACCCCACACAACCAACCCCCTGTGAAATATAAGTAGGTCTTGTTTCGCCGCAGAGAGATTTTTCTAATCAGGTTACGTAACTAGCGTACTAAGTTTATGGAGGTTATCCACAGACAATGGTGGCTAAGCCTCATGAGTATAGCATTCACCCAAAATATCAAAAGAAATTCCATCAATAGACCGAGTCAATATGAGGGTAGCCACAGACATGTTTGGTGTACAGATGCATACATGCAGGACTACAGATACATGCATGATGCATACATTCCATGTTTAGCGATTGGAACAGGGATCATTGACAGTGACTTTGTAGTACTAGAATGCGTCTATCGTGTCCACCAACATGGCTGGCTATTGAATACGGTCTACAGGCCCGGCGCCATGGGGGGGGGTGGGGGGGTGGAACACCCCCCCCACGATCCTCAAAAAGAGAAAGAAAGAAAAAGGGAAGAGAAGAGAGAAGGAAAGATAAAAGAAAGAGGGAAAGAGAGGAAAAAAAGAGAGAAGGGGAAGTAAGAATGAAACACAAGGAGATGGCTCAGAACGCATGAGATTGAACCCAGACTAACATAAATCCAAATATCACAATATTTTCTTCCCCAAGCCAATTGTTTTGTTCCAAGGCTACCACGTCACATGGAATTGTTAATTGCCAACAGTACGTGATCAAAAATGTGAAAATAATTTGAGAAAACACGAGGGAGCCATGGCGCATTCCCCAAAGTTGGTCTGACCAGTATAGAAGGGGAATTTTTCCAGTAGGGTAGCTGAAGTGGTCAAGAAAAAAGTTGGTAGGGATCGATTCCCTAGCGCCCACACCATAAACTTACAGTTCTACGGCTGTCTTTGAAGTAATTACTATACTTAACCCCTCAAAAATACCTTTCTTCAATAGCTAAATCAAGAAGGTTCCGGGGCTCCTCCCTGAACTCCGGCAGGGGCTCTGCTCATGCACCGTATCCGTTAAAGACATGGCGCTAGCTATACTGTGTCTAGTTCCCCTTACGGCGAGTACAAGCTTATCCTGCCTATCAGTGAGAAAAGTTAGAAACCATTCTTTTCTTGAATTGGTTACCATTTACCCTCAAAAGTGGTAATCTGAAGGTTGAATAGCTCTAAATCCAAGAGCTTCCGGGGGCTTCGCCCCCTGGACCCCGCAAAGGGCTCTGCTCCTGCACCATCAATCCCATTAAAACCATTGGCACTCGCTATACTGCAATTCTCTTCGTCAGTACAAGCCTTTGTACATGTGTACAGCCCGTCTCCGTGAGCACAGTTAAAACCAGTCTTTACTTGGGTCTTTACTTTGAATTACCTCTCAAACAGTGGTCATGTTTGAAGGTTCTGATAGCTTAAAATCCAGAGCTCCGGGGGTCCGCCCCTGGACCCCGGCAGGGGCTCCTGCCCCTACCATGGGCCCTAAAGCGGGCCACTGTACCCCCCCCCCTTCAGGGCTTTCCGGTTTGCGTCAAGGCACTTGCGGTGTGCATTTCAAAGATCAAGAAAAAAATGGTCTTAAAGAGCATCTACTTAGACAAAATTTTTCACGTGCCCTTAAGTGGGCCCGAACCGTGCGCCGTTATTTGTAGGCTATTGTTTTTATTCGCTCACTATGCTTCCGAGACTCTTATCTGCAGCTCACATTTCTTCACTTTACACCCCCCCTGACAAAATGTCTAGCGACGGCCCACGGTCTATACCGGAGTGCAAACCCACATACGACCTCTTTTCCTCTCATCCATATTAGACAAAAAACCAGAATAACCCTTACAGTGGGAGTTGTTCTTCAGGGCAAACGGTTTTGTAATAAAAAATTTTCCCTTGACGGTATAAAATTCAGAATTTTCCGCCAAGATTTCGCTTTAATGCTTAAACCAATGGCAACGTCTAAATATTTGGATTTCTTGGCCGCCCTCCTCCTGGTACTCCACTTCACCCATGCGCGCCTCTAACATAAGAGTGCTCGTACTCGTAGTCATTGTCCCTCACATCAACCATTGACCTTGGAGAAAGATTTTTATGTTAGCCTACATTTGGCAGGGGCATTTTCATAACCTGACCATTTGACACATTTTTGTTTTCTGACACACTTATGAATTCGGAAAACCTTCATGGAATAAAGCAACAAGGTTTTGTTGTTTTTTTATTCCGTTAAGGTTTCCGAATTCGTAGGTGTGTCAGATGAGTCAGGTACGGAAACCCCCTCTAGCAGACTAGTTAAAACTCTTACATTTGTAGCAGATCCAAACAAAATTTAGTAGTCATAGTTACGATATGCAACGTTTAGCAGTTTAGAAGTTCTTTATTGAATCGTCTATTACCTGTTACTGTCAATGATGCCTCATTTGAAAGTACTGATCCTATGCAACTGCTTGCATTGCATTGGTAAAAATGAGCCACTGTTTCTGTTTGTAGTTCCGTAAGAGTAAGTGATTGTGTCATCCCGACAGGCGTCCCCATCTTTTAACCTTAAATTCAATAAAGCAAAATGTCAAAATAGAAATAGAAAATGAAATTAGCAGTAAACCTGGAGTTATCTACTTTATTTCGTGTGAAATTAGTTGATCAGTTACACATGGTGAAACCACAATAATTAATGAAGAGAACGCGATATGCCAGCAAGCGACTCAGACTAGTAACTCACACAATCTGTTATTGAGCATGTGTAGAACAGCTAACATGACAATGGGGGGGGGTGAAACCAGCAGATAATTAAAGAAGAGAACGATTCTTAACACCAGCAAGCGGACTCATACTAGCAACTCACATGCACAAAATCAGTCCTGCGGAATATGTGTAGAATAGCCACATGACATTGTCAGGTACAGGTCTAAAAATAAAATTCTGGACTTGAACACTAGTTGGACTGAAAGGAACCATGAAGCTTTGTCCATCCAAGTCATTCCGACGCAACTTCAATAGCCTGTGGGGACAAAGTGAACAATTCTTCCTGAATGGAGATTCTTCAAAGGATGCTTCCCCACCAATGAAGCCAAACACCTAATTAACTGAGAGTACCTCTTACCATCACTTTCTTTCCCTTGATTCCCTGGTGTATTATTACATAAGGTGCAACATCATTACTGTGTTGGTTTTGCTCTGATGATGGCATTCGCTAGTGTGTCGAAGGCTTAGCCCTCCGATTTGGATGCCCTCTATGGTAATGATTATTTTCTACTCAATTTCCACATTATGTTTAAGAATTGTCACTGGAAATACGGTTGTAATTTTTCACTCACCACTCGTATTTTATGATTGGTGGCAATCCCGTAGCATGACAAGAAAGCGTGACACACTCTCCAACTGTACGTTGTTCATCTTGAGGATGCTCAGTGATTGAAGGCATTTCTGTTTGCAGTAATCAATGGTAAATTAAAAAAAGCAAAATGATGGAAGTAGATACGCTGACCTTTGAATTCTCAAAAGGTCAGCGTAAAGATCAGGATCAAACGTTTGTGTCCTGAAGGATCCTCAGTCAAACTCAAACCCGAAAATGCATTGTATTTCAGAGTACGAATATAGAAATCAAATATTGTAAAACAAGATGCATGAAACAATGATTATATTGTAGGAAGCAAAAGACTTACAGATTTGCTCAATTTTATGAATGAGTTAAACTGTTCTGTAAGTGTAATGCTCTTAGGAAACAAAATATACATTTGAATGTTCTTTGTCATTTTATGATCACACCCACGAAGTTCATATCTCAAGTATAATATTGGCATTTTGGCTTTCTTTGCTCGGATCATACGTGCGAAGTTGTGACTCTATTGGTTTAATTGTTATTCTTTATTAGATTTGAACTCATTTACAAAAAATAATGATATAACCAGATGTGATAGGTAGATTTCACAAAGATTTCAAGTTTTCAACCCATCGTACGACCAATCGTAAGCAAACGCATCGTAAGTTACTGGTAACAAGAATAGTCTTTTAAAAAGACAACCATCGCTTGGCGAGGATGTTAGTATAATATGTGTTAGTGTTAATACTCAGAGATCATAGGAAACCCCCTTGTATATTAGAGAGATAATATAACCACAGTATATATTTCAGGCATCAACCATACTCATGCATCAACCTTTAATTTTGAAATATCACTGGTTTGAAAATGCCAGCCTTTATACAGCCATATCCATTTCATAGGTGAGTGCCCCCTCTTATCAAATAGATTCTAAATATTTTAACCACGGTCCATTGCACCGAGATTACAAAATTCACTTACAGGAAACAAGTTTCAAAACAATGCTTAAATGTAAACGTCAGATTTTATAATATTCCTTAGTGACGTAGAAGAACTTTGGTGGGTAATAATTATTCCTATCATTTTCTTTTCTTATGTTGAAGGCTTCAGAGTTTGTTCAAGTTTGGTGTTTGGAATTAATTCAGTTCATTTTGCCTTGCATTTTTGTTCGTGAGAAAAGGGTCATTTTTTAATTATGGCCTTAAGCTGATCTGGTATCGTCACATAGAATTTCTATTGTATTGATTGGGTGAAGTAGGCCTCCTCTCAGAACGAATGGAATCGTCGACACGCCCAAAAACTTTTAATGAACTGACAGGAATAAAAAATCCTACTATAACATCTATATAAGATTTGATTTTAATATTAACATCAAGAGCGTTCACTACGTGTACTTTTCATTGGGATATGACGAAATGACCCCAAGGGCAATTTTTATGGACATTATTGAATTACCTCCATCCCAACATTCTCTTGATTGCAATGTACCAGGACAATCTCTGGCAGTTATTCCGTCGTTCGCACATACCCGTGTACGTTCTTGTGGCCCAACACCACTCCAGTCACCCCACTCGCCTAATCCAGCCACTAAAAACAACATTATTAATAATAATTATTGATTAGATTTTACAATCCAGGTATTTTCAGTGGAGAGTTGCTAATCTTTTAGTTTCGATATCGAATTTAGAGTACCAATGCTCGAAAAAATCGATCTTGAAACTTGAAAATTAATATTCAATACTCAAAGTCTAATAATCGATCCTTAGCAACACGCACACTATTTCTGTGGAAGAGCTATTTGCTTTGGTGATGTTGGGAATGCACTTCTGTTCCTAAGGACATTGCAAGTGGCACCATTTTGAAGCCTATTGCGATTACATAGGTATGAAAACTCTATCAGCTTTTCGGGCAATATTTGCTTTTGAGAAGTTCTAGATTACTATGCTTCACTTGTAATGCATGTAATTGTGCCAAAATTGTACTGAATTGCGTTCAAAAATAACCTTAGAATGAAACTGCAGGGTCTGCTGGTTGTGGAACATCTTTTGCCCCTCTCCATCCCTTACTAATCATTCCCGCAGGCTGAGTAATAATGTTTTGCAATATTTCATTCATTAGTGGCTTTCTATTCCTCCGAGTAGACAACAAAGGTGAAAACGGTTTACCTATCTCACCGGTAGACAGAGATAAGAACAAAAACCAGATATAGTTTTAAAAATCCTTTCAACTATAGGGCCTACACGTTATATTGGCAGATCATTGACAAGATCTAAGATTTCCTAGAACATTTATAATTGTGAAATACATCACACGAGTATTACCGCATGGTCTAAAACAAGTCTGTGTTTCTGAAGTATCTCCTCTGCACTCGTTATCTCCTTGCAAGTTGCACTCTCTGGTTCGAATCCACTGTCCAGATCCGCACCCCACGCTGCAATGACCCCATGTGCTCCATTCCATCCATTCAGAAAATGCTACAAAATTTAAAAACAATACAAGACAAACATGCAAAAAAAAATGTTTCATATTATTACATTCTTGGTTGTAAAGAATAATCAATTTCAATTGTGCACTTTGAAGTAGAGATGTGAAGGCATAATTTCAAATTTAAACCAACTTAAATCATTTTAAAGCGGTCTTAAAGATGCTATTAGGACTGTTTTGTTTACTAATAAAGGTCGGATACCAACTTTTATTGGTAAACATTGCATAAAAAGCGTCATTTTTTGACAAACACGGCGTGTTTAGCTTAACCACTTACAGGGGTCTTTATTACAACCATTTCCAATACAACAGCGCAAACAAAAAATAGACTTTGATGAAAAATAGGGGCGCGATTTCTTTAAATTTTGAAGAAATCGCTGATAATGGCTTTAATCAAAAGTTATCTTGCACTTACGACAATCTCCATCATTGCATACTCTGACCTCGTCTCCAAATCCAAAACAGTTGCCATTGGGACATGATCTTGTACGTATTTGTTCGCCCTCTCCACATGTAGGATTGCAGGGACTCCACGGATTCCACACTGCCCAATTGCCGGAATAAACTGCATGATGGAACGCAGTTATTACTTAGATTTAAAAAGGCTGATTTCCATTTTAATATTTTGCGAACTTTTTGCATAATAGGCCTACTGAGTATTACTGACCTAAAGTGGGCCATTTTTAAATTGGCGTTACAATTCTTTTATATGCCGTGTGATTTCTCTATTCTATATCCCTAACGTTCGCTTGATGAAAATACCCTGCCGATCACCGCATAAAAGCAGGTAGCGTTATTTTTCTTGTTAGATCTAGAGCCATTTTCCCCGTAACCCAAGGCGATGGTCCGCTCCGTGATTCTGTCAAAAGTGCATTTGAATGCAGTTAAGGGGCGTTATAAGGGATACAGAAGACTGTCAACCATAGCTGATTTAAAAAAATAATTTGAATCACTTATGTAAGCAACAATTGTTTGTATTGCAATGATACAGCGAAAAAGTGTTATATAAACAATTCATTAACTGTAACAAAGCGTGGCTGTTCATGTATAAGGATTCCATTAAAGATCCAAGTCAGGACTCAGTTTAGCTGATGGAACTGGCATAGAGGCTCCGGGTATAATAGAAGTAATTCTGTGACCGACTCCTGAATATATTATTTTTGAGTATAATTAAATCATGTAAAATTTAATCATATAAATTATTTACGCAAAATTAATAAAAGCATTAATATAAAAACTAGTGTTTGAAACATCTGACTGAACCAGTTCTAAACAGACTGAACGTCCCGAGTGAGAACATGTCAGAAGATGTTCAGAGAACAATAGGATCACAGTGTCTTATCTTGTTCATTCTAAGAATTGCACAGAGTATCTTTGTAAACAGAGGAAGCAAGAGTTCGCCATATGTCAAAGAACAATACATCAAGTGCAGGGTGTGGATTTTCTCCAATAAGTTTGAACTGTAAGGATTGCGACATTTTCAACTTGTCGTTGCATGTTTTGTTGCATCATGGGAGATTTGCTGAGAACAAATTCAGATGTAAGTCATTCTCCTCTGCCAGTTGACAATATATTTCACCGAGTGCAGCCCTCCTAAACAGAAGGTGGAGAACTTGTATAAACTCTTATGTTTTTTATTACAAATCTGGAAAGTCACCAGAATCGGCAGAGCGACACAAAATTTGATGCCTTTATAAAAACAAAGGTAACTTTAAAATACCAGCAGGATTTTTTCTGCCCTTGTCGACAACCTGATCAACCTGGTTAGAGCTTGGGAAAATTCCCCCTAAAAACAAAGCGGGAGTCCGCTCCGTGATTTTTAAAAAGTGCGAGAGAATGCAATTAAGGGACGTTAGGGATATATTAATTAAATCATATGAAAATTAATCATATAAATTATGTGTGTAGAAAATAATTAATATAAAAACTAGTTCTTTGCAACAAACATGACCTAACTGGTTGACTCAGTTCTATGCGGAGAGTGTGGGAACTTCCTGAGATGCAAGAAGATGTTCGAAGTCAGGGGGCAATAGAAATAGAGTCTTATCTTGTTCATTCTAAGAACTATAGAACACACAGTTTCTTTGTTTACAAAGAAAGCAAGATTTTACACATTATGTCACAATATGTCAAGGAACAATAGACTTTCTGTAATTTCTATGTCAAAAATCACCAAATACAGGATAGTGAGTATCACCGACAAGTTACAGCGAACTGAAAGGATTGCGACATTTCCAACTTGTTCATGCTGGGACAATTCAATGGTACGTATTAGTCTTTGCCATTTGAAAAGATTTTTCAACGATTGTAGACCTCTCAAACAGAAGGTGGAGAACTTTTATAACATTTGAGTTATAAAATCTTATGTTATAGCTTTATAATTCGGTCAAGGTACCAGAATCGTCAGAGCCGCAAAAAATCTTGTGCCTTTGGAAAAAACAAAACAAAGGTTAATATTAAAGTACCAGCAGGATTTTTTTATACCTGTAACGACTCTAGAAATAGTACACCTTTAACGGACTGAGCTGAGTACCCGTACATGGACAACTGTTATAATTAAGCTGCAGTTATGCTTCCAGTTATTTTTCTTATATAAAGATAATTATTTCAAATATGTTTTTTTTTATTATACCGTATATCCCTAATGTCCCTTAACTGCATTTAAATGCATTTTTGACAAAACATCAGGGAGCGGACCACTGTCTTTTTTTAGGGGGAAATTGCCCCTAGATCTAACAAGATACCCTAGCTCCTTTTTTTTGCGGTGATCGTCAGATTTTCCTCTAGGGACGTTTTTATAAGGATATATGGTTCTTCTAGGTATATTTAGTTTGGTTTCTCTTGACATGATTCTTGTTAATAATATTTTCCTAAATTGAGATCTTGTAATTCTGTGTTTTGAACAAATAGCCACTTCGACTTCACAGCAGTTATTTTTTTTACACAATGGTTTGATGGAGAACCTCTAGAAATTCAACATCTCGTGTCACGCATAAGCATGATAAAAGAAATTGCATTCTTACGTGATACCTACCACAAATCCCTTCATTGCAAGCTCGTTGCTCATTATCGTCACCACTACATTGGTTTGGTTCAGTGCATTGTCGTCGTCGCTCCTGGACACCATCGTCACATGTGTACTACAAGAACTCCATGGTCCCCAATTCAACCAAGGGGCTGCGTAAATAACAACAACAATGTGACCAAAAATGCGAGTAGAAGTGGGCCGTCTTTTTGCCATAAAAGCTACGTAAAATGCGGGGTACATGGATTAACCCAAATTATATTCACAGAGTCGGTATTCTTGTATTTCAGGATGAAGTTTCTGAAAATGTGTATTTCTTATACTTCCTTTATATCTTAATTAAGCATTTATTCACTGTTTTCAGGTCCGTAGCAGATGGTTGAAGTGAGAGAGCAATGAAATCAAGTTGTTCACAAAATGCAAAAATTGTGGGGCAAAACTCCTTCGCTTTTCGAGCAAATCGAGAAAAAAAAACCGGAAAAAGACCATTAAGGTAAAACTCGTATCCCGAAAATAAATTCTAACATAATGTCATACATTTAAACTACTTACGACATGGTCTTTCTACTAAACAGTCTCTTGACTCGCGGCTTTCGTGTTGGTCACACAGAAAGGAGGTGTAGCATGTTCTTGTCCGAACTTGGAAACCTTGTCCACATTCACATCACATTCACTCCAACTTGCCCAAGGACCCCATGATGCTATGAAATGAGTTGCAATAGTTTTTTTTTAAAATGGATATTTAAATTTTTGGAAGTTGCACATCGTCCAGCACATCGTCCAGTATTAGTAACCTAGAAGAATTTATTTAATATCTTATACAAAATGATTAAATTGATTTCTAGATTTATTATAAAGGATAAAAACACCAAATCAATTGAAATTTTAATTAATATTTCTCTTGAATTTCATGTGAAATGCAGCGTTGAATATAGACCGTATTCAATATGACGTCAGCCCACCCAGGACATGTTGGTGGACAAGGATGCATACATTCCAGGGACTACAACCATTTAAGCTGTCAATCGATCCATGTTTAGCGATGCAACAGGGATCATTGATGGTGAAATGATTGTAGTACGGAATGCGTCTATCTTGTACACCAACATGGCTGGTTATTGGAATACGGTCTATTGTATGCAATTAGTTTATGATTCATTGAATTCAAAATGTAAAAATACGCTAGTTATAAAATCTCATAAAATGGAAAAAATGTCCTTGGGCTGGCTGTCTGCACTTCTCTTCATCGTGTGAAGCATAAAGAGTGGTCCATCCGAGGACACAATGATTAAAACTGTGGCTTAATTTGTATACTTGAAGTAGGAACAATTTCACTATTAACATTATACGAAATGTCATGGATCTCGTCTGAAGTAAGGGCAAAGCCAGGAAGTGATAATTGTGCCGGTTGTAGTAGAGTAGAATCAATCGAGCTTCAAGATGAATGGAATGAGTGGGTGGTGCCTGAATCGGAAATCTCCGTATTCGGACAGCCTATGGGAATACACTTCTAAATTCTTCACGGACAACTTTCATACAACCGATAAAACGGTGGCTGTTCGTCGCGTGTAAATGCTTGTGTTATCATGGTTCCAGGTGTTAAAGCACCTCCAGAAGATTGCTTAGTAGTGTACGGAACTACTTTAACCCAACAAAGGTCGTTAGTCTCAAGTTCACCATATTAAACCATGTCCAGTTGTCAGTGAGAGTGCAGGGCCGTCGTGACATTTGTCAGGGGGGTAAAGTGAAGAAATGTTAGTGACATGCTAGTAAGAGGTCCTCGGAAGCATGGTGAGCGAATAAAAACAAGAGCTACAAATAACGGCGCACGGTTCGGGCCCCCACTAAGGGACGTTGAAAATTGTCCTAAGTATAGATGCTCTTACAGACCATTTTTCTTGATCTTTGAACTGCACACCGCAAGTGACTGTACCGCAAACCGGAAAGCCTGAATGGGTGGGGGGTACAGTGACCCGCTTTAGGGCCCCTGGTAGGGGCAGAGCCCCGACGGGGTCCAGGGGCGGAGCCCCCGGAAGCTCTTGGATTAAGCTATTCAGAACCTACAACAGACCACTGTTTGAGAGGTAATTCAAAGTAACGGACCCAAGTAAAGGAATGGTTTCTAACTTGTGCTCACTGCAGCGGGCTGTTAACATGTACAAGCTTGTACTGCCGAAGAATTGCCATATAGCGAGTGCCAAATGTTTTAATGGGTGTGGTGCAGAGCAGAGCCCTTCTGGGGGTACAGGGGGCGAAGCCCCCGGAAGACTCTTGGATTTCAGCTATCAGAACATCAAGATTACCACTTTTTGAGGGGTAAATGGTAACAATTCAAAGAAAAGATGGTTCTAAACTTTGATCACGATACGGCAGTATAAGATTGTACCGCCGAAGGGGAAACTATACACAGATAGCTAGACGCCAATGTCTTTCAACGGATACGGTGCAGGAGCAGAGCCCCTGCCGGAGTACAGGGGGCGGAGCCCCCGGAACCTTTTGGATTTTAGTTATAAGAAAGGTATTTTTGAAGGGTGAAGTATAGTAATTAATTCAAATGGAAGCCCAGTAGACATGTAAGTTTATGGTGCTGGGAGCTAGGAAATCGATCCCTACCAACTTTTTTCTTGACCACCTCAGCTCCCCTACGGAAAATTTCCCCTTTAACTGGTTAGACCAAATTTGGGGAATGGCCCATGGCTCACCTCGGTTTTCTCAAATTTATTTTACAAATTTTGATCACAAGAATGTGGCACAGAACAATTCATGTAGTACCGTTGTGTTAGCCTTGGACAAACAAAAATTAATTGCTTTGAGGGAAGCAAAAATTTGTGATATTTGGATTATGTTAGTCTGGAGTTCAATCTGCGTTCTGATGCCATTCGCCTTTTGTTTCATTGCATTCTTACTTCCCCTTTCTCTCTTTTCTCCTCTCTTTCCCTTCCTTTCTTTCTCTTTTCCTCTCTCTCTTCTTCCCTTTTTCTTCTTCTCTTTTTGAGGATCGCTGGGGGGTGTTCCCCCCGCCCCCACCCCCCCATGGCGACGGGCCTGTGAGAGTGTGGTGCCAACAAAGAGAGATCTTCTTGTCGCGCCTTCGTTTTGTTGAGTCCCTCTTACTGAATCCAATTGTCCCAAAAGACCAGTTTTAATGTTGAAGTTCCAAAGTTGGACAACTCCATTGGTTTCAACAACACGGGATATTTGTTCATAGTCTACAACGACTGATAACTGGTTTTGAATCCGAAGAGGGGTGCCCATTAAGGCGGTTAAAGCCAGTGCAAATACTCCGTAAGAACGTATTTGTGTTGGTCACCGATTTATTTGCTGTCCTTGAAATCTCCGTATTATTGCAGTCTTCTATTGTCATTAAGTCGAATGCTTTTTGATACTAGGCAGAGACACTACCAGTATTCCAGCAAATGATTGACCACTTGTATCATCGATTATGTCTGGCGGAATAACAAGCTTTGCATAGGAACCGTATAATCGCGCGTTGTTTTCAGATGCGCTGTCATTTTCAATTGATTGAGGTATAGGAGTACTTTCACTGTTGGAAATATCCAGAGAAGATGCCGTTAGGAATATTCAGTTCTATCTAAGTACTCCGACGGGTTGGTCTCTCATCCTGCAGGTCACCGGCATCGCACAGACGTCTCGGTGTTGGAGGGGAATTTGAAAGAGAATTGTCCATTGAATCAGTCACTGCCACCTCTTGCCATTCACGAAGACATTGATATCTTGCATTCTGACACCCACGTTTGTTGCTAGTTCGACAAACCCAGAAATTTGTTAAGTGTCAATTTCTTGCATAATGCACATTTACAAGAAGATATCTTTGTAACAGACATATACTTTAACCTTGCAATTGTATCTGAATAATGTCTTGCGTATCGGCTTGACAGCAGTATTGGTCTTGACACCTAGTTTGATCATTCCCAACACCGCACAGGTATGGTCTGCAGGTTCCTACATTGTAAGTTGCAGAATTCGTCTCCGATTGGACACAGGTTGATGGTAGCTGAATGATATAATCCATTGGACTAGAATTACAGGGCTCAAAACCATCTGTTGATACAAAATATGTAAACCAATCAAATTTATTATTGTAAGAAAAGGCAAAGTCTGTCTGTGTAAATTCTAATAGTACAATGAAAGTCATTCTCCAGGATGTTTTGATAGTATCGCTTATATACCTGGGAAGATTTTTTTTCTTTATTGCTTTATTGCTTTATTGCTTGTATAGGCCTACAGTTTAAACCTGATTGCTATAAACATCCACGGTTGAATGTGTATAAGGGCGTCTGTGTGTGTGATTGTGTTTGTGTGATTGTGTTTGTGAGTGTGTGTGTGTTTGTGTGTGCGTGCGCGAGTCTTGACAGAAGTATACTTATGTGACTTCCAAAAGTACAAATTGGAATCGCGTGACTTTTTTTCTTATGTATCTAGCCACAGAAGGAAGGAGACTTTCGGTTGGGGTAGAGGGGTTGTAGATTTTACATCTTTCAATAGGCCTCATGTGGTCTTTGACCTGGCTTGTGACTATGACCGTATAAACAAAGAGGGTTTGCGTATAATATCCATAAACCAAGCGTGCCACGTTCTGATGGCTGAAAGTTACGGTACCTGATATAATGAGTTCAGCTGTGTTTGAAAAAAGAGAGCCGGCTGCGTTTTTGGCTCGGCACTTATACGACCCTGAGTCGGCCATTGTCAAGTCAGAGAGTAGCAGTTTGTCGCCTTTTACATGTAATGGGTTATCATCCTTAAACCTTTCAAATAAATAGGAGAGCAAAGGAGAAAGAAGTAAACATCTGTATTTATAATACATAGAGGTAAATTAATGGCATGTCAAATTTCAAATCAAACGTACTGCAATGTTTGATTTAAGACAAACAAACATGCTATATTCAAATTAATTCAAACACTCTTTCGTAACTAATATGCAGGAATGTACTTCTCTACAAAGCCTGGTGAATTCCCAGTAATGTTTTCAATACACACCTACATACTCACACAAAACACACGCACACATTCGCATACCCACACACGCGCGTGACTGTCTACTCTGCCTACAGTCATATGTTGGAGTTGGATTGCCGTTCGCCTACAGCAATCACAAAGAAACATCATCTCCAACCACTCTGAAGTTGCTTGTGAGAAATTCACGAAATATGGATGCTCTGTGAAATTGAATCAAACAGCTCAACATGTATGAATAATTTGATTACCTAATTGTTTTTGGTTTGGAGCTTTTTTCTGCTGTTCAACATGGGGATGTACGCGGGATTTATTTTATGTAGTGGTGCGGACTTCGAAAAACTGACTTTTATGGGGGTGGGACCTAATCCCCTAAAATTGGCCCTTTTTTTGGACTTTTGACCATCGCATCATCATCACCAAAAAGTGGACTTTCTTTCAAAACTTGTTCCATCAATTTTGACCTTTTAATTAAACAAAAATCAGCAAAAAATGGACCTTTTGCTCCTTTTGTGGACCTACTGCTTAATCCTACCTTCTCGTTTCTTAATGCTGCTTCTAATGTAGACTTTACCGAATTCTCGACGACGGTTTTCACCACAGATGAAATGTACTCCTCTTCTTCGTTATCAACATATTTCGAACTAACGGACAAAACCCACTTAAAAGAAATGACCCCAGACGAATCAGTCACTGCAAGAATTTTGTCAGCTTGGGCAGCGTCTGCACTTGTTGCTCATAGTGTCGCATATTGACGTCACTGACATGGACGAATAGAATCTGGAGTCCAAATACAGGAATTACATGCCTCATCTGGGTGTCCTTGTTCACATGAAGGTACAATCTGAAAACAGATGAAATTTTATAATTCTCAGAACGTGGTGTCAAAGTTTTTAACGCAACATGTATCACAGGGTGAACGCCCACGTTGGCAAATTTTACCCAATTCTTGGAAGATTTGACAGATGTTGGTTACATTTTGACCACATTGGGCAAATTTGCCCACTAATATGCTATATAAGTTCCCTTCCCAACAATGGTGTAACCTGTACCCCAATGTTGGGCTGTTCACCTGTTAATATATTAGTTATTACTTTAACACCAACCGGTCTGAGAGTATACAATTTCCTGGTTTTTTTTCTCCAAATTCGACAGGCTTCTTTTAGGATTCTTTCCAGTACGGTACTGGGTGGATTTGCACGAGCACGATTTAACCAGAGTGGTCAGAATACTCAGACTTGGAAAAAATCCAAGTGGCGGCCGTATTCGAACATGTAACGAACTGAGTCGTTCCCATGATATACTAGGGGCTAGACCAATACACAGCTGCATAACAAATTCCGTAGTCCATTCAAAGGGAGAAGACCAGGGCCGTCGCTAGAACCTTTTGTCTAGGGGGGGGGTGGTAAAGTGGAAGAAATGTTTTGCTGCAGTACGAGTGCCCGGAAGCATAGTGGTTGATAAAACCATAGCCTACAAAACGGCGCACGGTTCTGGCCCACTTAGGCCTTTGAAATTGCCTAAGTAGATCTCTTACAATACCATTTTTTCCTTGATCTTTTGAACTGCACACCGCACGTGCCTTGACGCAAACCGGAAAGCCCTGAATTGGTGGGTACAGTAGGCCCGCTTTTAGGCCCCTGTAGGGCATAGCCCCTGCCCGGGTCCAGGGGCGGAGCCCCCGGCAGCCTTGGATTTAAGCTATTAGAACCTTCAACATGACCACTGTTTGAGAGGTCATTCAAAGTTAAAGGAACGACCCAGTAAAGACTGGTTTCTAACTTGCTCACTGAGACGGGCTGTACAACATGTACAAGCTTGTACTGCCGAAGAGAATTGCATATAGCGAACGCCAATGTTTTTAAGGGGGTTGGTGCAGGAGCAGAGCCTTCTGGGGGTCCAGGGTGCGAAGCCCCCGAAGCTCTTGGATTTCATCTATTCAGAACCTTCAAGATTTACACTTTTTGAGGGGTAAATGGTAACGACAATTCAAGAAAAGACTGGTTTCTAACTTGGATCATGATACGTGCAGTATAAGCTTGTACCGCCGAAGGGGAACTATAAACATTATATATCTAGCGCCAATGTCTTTAACGGAATACGGTTGCATGAGCAGAGCCCTGCCGTTCAGGGTGCGGAGCCCCCGGACCTTCTTGATTTTTAGCTAGTAAGAAAGGTATTTTTGAAGGTTAAGTATGTAATGGTAATTCAAATTACAAGGCCAGTAGACCTGTAAGTTTATGGTGCTGGTGTCTAGGGAATCGATCCTACCACTTTTTTCTTGACCGACGTCAGGCTCCCCTACTCGAAAATTACCCTTATACTGGTAGACCAATCTTGGGGAATGGACCATGGCTCCCCTCGTGTTCCTCAAATTTATTTTACCCATTTGATCACAAGTCTGTTTGACATTAACAATTCAGGATTACCGTGGTTAGCCTTGGAACAAAACTAATTGCTTTGAGGTGAAGCAAAATTTTTGTGATATTTGGATTATGTTAGTCTGGATTTCAATCTCATTCGTTCTGAGATGCCATCTCCTTTTGTTCATTCTTACTTCCCCTTTGCTCTCTTTTTCTCTTTTTTCTTTCTCCTCCCTCCTCTCTTTTTCCCTCTTTCTTTTCTCTTTTTCCTTCTCTCTCTCTTCCCTTTTTTCTTTCTTCTCTTTTTGAGATGCTGTGGTGTTTCCACCCCCCCACACAGCCCCCCCCACTGGCGACGGGCCTGGATAAGACAAAACCCGGTGTAAAATTATTGAAAAATTATTAACATGACATACCGTCTGTTGCCCCAAAAAAACTTGCACATTTTTCCTTAAAAATAAATAAATGTCACAACATTCAATTTCTCTTTCAAAATCAGTGACTAATGGATATTATAGACTTCAGCAAAACCATTAACTAAACATATTACAATGGGCCCGGTTTGCGGAGCCATTGTTATTAACGCCAGGTGTGATCACCTCCACTATTCGGTTGGAGTACGACAACCAAATACCCGTCCTCTTTTTTCACAATAACTAAAACAGTTTAACATTATGATATAGGTCGTTGACCTAAGTTTTCTTCTGAAAGCGCGGTAAATTGAATACAAATGAAGTTAGCAATAAGTTTACGGATTTTAATTCTGGCCAAAGTTGTTAGTTCAAAGCTTGCCCAGCAACCTTCTGGCATGATGTTTGTTTGTCTTTCTTCCTTGTTCAATAAAGGATGAAAAACATGACCAAAGTTTAATTGAACACGCACTATAGAAGCTCAAAGATTTATTTATTTGCCAATGAACGATAATATTTGCGCTTAACTTCATTACAAAAGACTTCATCAATCTAATCGAGCTGTGTAACAGCTGATCTATTCCAACCGCGAGACAATATACTGTTCTGCACCACCATATGAAAAGGAATCTGAATGTGTTTTTCTAACACCGCACAATCACGGGCCTGTAATTGAATATCTTTAGCTCGATCTCTGGCGTATCCATTGGTCACGATATTGGGGGAAATTGAAGTGACATGTTTATTCATTTTCAAGAAAGTGCCAAGTTTTTTATTTGGGTCAACGATAGTGTATATGATTTTAATAATTATTACGAATTTTACGGCTTGGTTTTTTGCTCTCCTCACCTGATAGGATTACTATCGAACAGCGCCCCTCCCGTGATAGGGATTACGATTCGACAGCCCGAAGGGCATGGCCCATACCCTATGAGTGTCATAACTATACCAATACGGAATAATCCTCTGTGACCTTGAAGACTAGGCCATAATGGGGCAATCTACACGGCAGCGCAGATCCGAATCGGATCCGTTTCCTCCCCCCTAGATCCAGATCAAGGGAGACGCTTATAGAACTCTACAAGGCGCAGTGAGTGCGAA
>JAMKCH010009831.1:0-28357 GCA_023653785.1 Ophioderma brevispina | reverse complement strand
TTTATTTTCCTACCACAGATGCCTGGAACTGCGTTTCCACATTCCCCTACCTTTTCAACAACAATCATCATCACATTTTAAAGGTTTGCTACATCAGAAATAAAAAAATATCGTCAAAAAACTACTTTTGCATGTCTGCAACAAGTAGAACTAAGAATCCCTACAAGTTGCAAAGCGAATGCAACCTAATTAGGACAAAAGCGGATATTTTGGTCATTAACTGTCCGTACAAACACTTACTACAACACGTTAATGGATAGGAGATTCATATCTTGGAAACTGCTTGTCTTCCCTTTTCTGTCAATTTGTCAGGTGGACAAAAAAAAATAAACTTAGGGATTCTGAGACTTGTCCTTAAATTCATTCTTTTGTAGCGGGTATGTATCGGTACAACCCGGCACCCCCACAGAACTTACCCACACCAACTATTTTAGGTGTCTTTAGGGTCCTTAAACACTTTTGGGATGTTAACAGTGAAAAAAATCCCGTGCTCTCGAGCTATTCCAAGTGACCGACCCAGCCACATAATGGTTCAAAATTTGAAAAAAGATCATATATCAGCTAAGTAATACCAACAAACCACAAATAACCTGGTTAAGTTATTGTTTTCAAACCTCCCAAATTCATTTTTGGTATTCTTGTTTTGCTCTAAATGCTCAAATCCAAGATGGCGGCCAATAGGCTGCCAAAAAAGTAGTAAAATGTGAGAAAACTCGATTATTAGCCAACAATTCTGATGAAAGAATAAATGGATGATCAGATAATAGTTTCAACACCATAGAAAACTAATTCAAGAATATTTTGTTTGTTTCCATGCACTAAATTCCAAGAAGGCTAGCAAAATGGTCTAATTTCAGAGGAAAAGTCAAATTTATTGGGGGGCCCGAAAATAAAAGCGGAACTGATAACATAATCCATATTTAATTGGATTGTCCACTGCCTTTAACCCATTTGGTATAAAAATACAATTTCAATGGCAACGTGTCCACATGTTCTGTAGGTGGCATATCCTGAATCTGACCTATCCATTGCACCGTCCTGTATTTTGCACGCTTGTTGTGAGGAAGCACAGACACACTTTTTGTAAATCAAAAGAAAGACCATTTTGGTTGTTTATAAATCTGGAGGTGTCTCAATAAAAGCAAAAATAAACCTAGACGTTTTATTAGCGATGTCCACCTCTTCAGTACTTGGTAGTATAAAAACTAACATGGTTAAATCTGGAGGTATCTCAAGTAAAGTCAAAATAAATAACTATAGACATTTTATAGACCTTCTAAATGTCTAACCCGCTTTAACCGCACTTGTAGAGATTTATAAAAAGAAATACCAACTTTGTTAATAATCTGGAGGTACAAAAATTTATAATATATAGGGCAGATTTAATATAGCGATTGTCTGCCGCGTTAGTTATGACATAGTATTAGTCGCTGCCATCGTACCAAGACGGTGTAAGAAACTGAGTGGTCCTACCTATAAAATATTCCTGTCGACTCCCAGTCTCTGAACCTGCTGTCTGTACCTCGGAACACCCAGTCCTCTCTGAAACCTACTTCCGTCGGACGCCTCTCTCTCTTTATAATGTGCCGTCCGTCGGACCACTCGCTTCCTCTATACAACCCGTTGTCCGTGGGACAATCGGTCTTTGTACCCTACTGTCTTATGACCAACTCACCACTGCAACCTGATTGTCCTATGGACACCATTATCTGATATTAGCTGTCGTATACAGTCTATTGCTGAAGATATTGATGAGTTATACTGTATCCGGAAACCAATTAATGTATATGCCTAGGACGCTCTATTTGGGGGACACTCAGATTCATTAACCACGCTAATCCCGAAATTGAGCGTCGCCCAGGTCCTAGGAGTCCTATGCCCTTAATATCTTATAAATATATCATATAGAACACTACCAGACGAAGCATTTAGTAAATAAATACAGCCGATTTCGAGCATCCTGTGTGGTACAGAGCGTTAAGACCCTTCAAACTACAAAAGTAATTAGAGTTGAATAGCTTGTTATTGTGTTATTTATGGGTTTTGATTAGCACGGGTTCGAGTCCCTACATCATGGCGCTACTTTCACTTCAATGCTCGTTGACAAATTGAATTGTCAATATTTGATATATATTATTACTTTTATCAATAAGTGTCATTATGAAATTACATTGCATTTTAACCTGGCTATCAAAATAAGCTTCTTTGACTAGGGACAAGGAGTCCTTAATAATTTGAGAATACTTGATTCAAAAACATGTTTTCGAAGCTTTCATTTTTGAGGTTTCTAAAATTCGAAATTAAAGGCCATCATACAAAAATATGAAGACGATCTGGATGACATATTTCCTCATGCAAATTCTATTCTTTTTTTAAATGGTTTGCCAATTTTTACACCCCCTGGCCTGACAAGCAGCGGAGGATTTTGCGATTGCGCAGATTCACCTGTTTTTTGTTTCCTTCGAAAAGTTTTAAGTCCGATTAAGCCCTGACTTGGGGTTTAAAAAAGTGCAGTAGGAATTTCTTCATATGTGGATGATGTCAACGGTCATAGACCAAGGTCAAAACTTCATCTGAGGTCATGTCGTATGTGTATCTATGTTTTGTTGTGTTTGGTGTGTTTGTTTCGTTAGGTTTTCGTTTTTCCGTCTCCTTCGACAATTTACATCCGATTACAACCAGAATTTGGGGGTTAAGTGCAATAGGGGTGTTCTTCTTCATATGTGGATGAGGTCAAATGTCATGGAGAGTCAAAGGTCAACTGAGGTCACAATCCAGAATGCCATCTTGCAAGGGAGGATGACGAAAGTTTCCTTGCAGTATTTTAAACATGTGGAGTGCAAACACTCACAATTTAGTAAAACTCCGATTGCGCTTTAAACTTTTTAAATTTAATTCAACAATCTGCAAATTATTCTAAAACCCTTGTGTGCCATACAAATAGGCATATTTGAATTTTGGTACAGCAGACATTGTTTAGTTTTTAATTTTTGTAGGTAAAAAAAATGGCAAGTTTTTTTCACAGTTTGCCGACTTTTGCACGAATTAAAATAAATATGCCCTTTTAATATTTTTGTTCTGGTCGCTATTTTTATTTTTTTAATTTTGAAGTCAGTGCAGGCTGCCTCTGAGTTTGATTCACGTTTTCATTTTCAAGTGCTTAGTGATATATAATAGATTTCAAATGGTGTTGAAATTCCCAATGTCCATTTCTTATTCTTATGGCTTTTTCCTTGGTTTCAAAATGGCCGTCAAATCCTAGAAAACATAATAAATGTTACTTTTCCAACTAGCTTTGCACATTGGAGGTAATTATTTAACTATGGCAAGATGATAGTCTCCTAATGGCTGTCTCCCCACCTTTTTAAACCAACCAAAATAGCTATCCGGGCTCTCAACAACCCAGGATCTCTGCGGCAAAAACGGCCCTTTTCGTGTTCCTGATGTTACTTTGTACCAATTGAATTTGCCAGTTCTTCTTCAGTTTTCATTTTCATGCCCTTAATTATAAGCCTATGGAATATAAACCTTTGTATTATATTCTCAAAGTCGCTTTCTTGGATGGGGCACTTTTTCCAAAATACCTGTTCAATGCAAAACCAACTATATCATGTATATCTATACTACTAAAAATGAGATCTGCCTGTTCCGGCGAGTCTGTCTGTACTTCTCTGCGGTTCGTTAGTCTTTGACATATGGGGCTGCTATTTTACCTGAAGGGAAGGAGGACACCGACCTTTCTTTTTCTTTTGCAATTGTTCCGAGTGACCCAAAAGTCCATAGGTCATTTTACTTCGAGTCAATTTAACGTAGAATGCACTATGACCCCCCACATTTGGTCAAAAGTACAATGGCCTCTGAGCAAGAACAAACAAATCTGAGGTCAAAGGTCCCATACTTGATCACAGTTCACAACGGGGAGAAATGCCCTAGTTTTTCTATGATATATGAAAAAAATACACCACATTCTGGTTCTTCTTTTAGAGACTATCAGACTAGCATGTCCAACCCAATTTTTTTCACAAAATTAGCCAAAGAAGTTTCTCAAATACAATTTATGCACAAAGATATGGGTGTAAACATATAAGCAATCAATTTCCGAATTTTTTTGTGATAGTTTTGTGTTTGTCCATTGACACTAAGGTTTAAGGTCTAGAGTCCGCAGCACTAAGTGCAACGTGTCATTGTCCTAGGACTCCTGGTTTTTAAAATGGAGCGTCCCATAGACTGGTGTTTAATAAGTGTTTTTTTTGTCCTTCGGACACTATGTTTAGGTGTGAGAGTCCGTTGGACACCAAGATTTAAACTAAGAGTCCGTCGACGACCAGTTTAATATGGAATTCCAACTACCAATAATAATAAAAATATATAACACGACAACCACATAGTGAATTGAATTATTCAATAGTTTATAATTAGCTCGTATCTTATTCAATTAATTAATATTCATATATGTTTGTTATTCTAGTAGTATTAGAACTATTTAAAACGATACTTAGAATGTAGAATTATGAATTAGAAATTTAGAATAAAGCGAAACAATAGATGACGTTAGGGTTCAAGGAGTTTTTCTCCCGACGTATTAATAGTAATATGATCAGCGCTTTTCCCCTTATTCGTCGAAATTAGGTCTAATGGCAGATGAATCTATAGCGCTTTACATAAAAATAGGAGCAATTATATCATTATCAAACGACAAATACAATACAATGCATAAAAAATTGTAATTTAAAAATATTTTTGTTATTTTGGCTGCAAAAAATGAAGTCTACAAACAAATACTACATAATTAAAAATGTGCCCACTTTAGTTCACAACGGACATTAGTCATTCAGGGAGTAGGCGAGAAATCTGCTGACCCAGGCAAATACCCACCCTCCAAGGAAGCTTATGATTTCAGACTATCTCGGACCAGAGGATCTATGGCTGATTGGTTACACAACAGAACACTTAAAATCTTATTAGCAAGTATTAAGTTACTAGAATTAAATATTTTAAAAAGTCACGTAACCGATACGGAAAACATACCAAGGAAAAAAAAAATACTCGTCGGTCTTTTCGTACCCTTGTATCGTCTGCGGTCGCGTTTTGTAAATTATATGCCTCATAGAACCTTTCAGCTTGACGTTGACCTTTGGTCTACATAAATGTTGGCTGCCGTGTAATATCCAATACCTCAAGTTGGTTCCAATTGAACCTTCAACTTTTCAAATAGTCACTTTTACAATGTCAACCTATCTTCGCAAATTGACCGCACATGACCTTTACCCTTAGTATGTTAACTTTGACCTAAAGCACCCATCTACCATGAGGGATCACATGTGCACCTATGACTCCAATTTTTTGCGTGATCCATCGAAGTATGGCGGAATAGCACATGCAACCCTTTTTGACAACAGACAACATCAGCAACAGACACATCCATTAACACAATATCATCAACAAATCACAATCAAGCGATGACCAACAACCGTGGACAAAGTGACTATGTGCCAAGCTCCCAAAATATAAATAAGCAAACTTTCCTAAAGTCGAATGTGTGAGTAAAAATCACTGACTTATTGTAGACATATCGACATTATTTTACGGGTTCATGTTCTGAAAATATACAGTTTTATTTTAATATCACAGATTACCTAACCATACCAAGGCCTATACTCAGACTTCAACAAGCGTAGGAAGCCAGGCCGTCCCACCAGCAAGATGGCAGACAGATCCCAAGGCACAGGCCTTGGACCTCCAAATGCCGAATCTTATTGCAAAGAGGCAGACCATATGGAAGAGAATTACTCATGAGAAGAGCAAAGGGACACCCCCGTCCTATGCATAAATCCAAGTCAAAGTTTAATATACATTAACATACATCAACGTAAAAATATACATAATTTGAATGCATCCTTTAAAGCTGTATTTACAGGGTTGTGTTTGCAGAATGGGGATGCCAGGATTTTCCTTAAAATGCAGTATTTTGGCCTGTAAATTTAAGTACTTAATTATATAAGTGAAAATTCATAATAGTGTATAATATGTTTATACTCATAGAATTTATTAAAGTTCCCCTTTTAAAATTTAGTCACTGCCTGGAAAATTGAAGCAAAAACGGCAGTATTGCTGTATTTTTCAAAATTACATTCAATGCTGTACCTTTTTTACAGGTATTTCATTGTAAAAGCACGGTTATTTCTTTTTACCAGTATATATCTATGTGTTAATTATGTTTAATTTAATGTATTGTTTAATTGTTTAAATTACCTAAAATGTCAGGCGTATGGGGCTCAGGATTCCCGTTGATTTTGTTGTAATACAAATATGCACGAGAGACCTTGATCAAGTATTGTAAAATTGAGGGCAAGGGTTTAGGCAGATGTTGAGGACTTTAGCAGCGGTTTACCCCTGTAATCATGCTGGTTATAGGACCTGATACTGGTCTTGTTAGGCATCGCATTGCCTGGGGTACCAGAGGCACAGACTTGAGGAGGCCGTGCTGAAACTTCAGAGGGATTCACATAAGAATGGAAGAAGTATGGTACTTCTTGTATGATTTTAATCATTATTACACTTAAATAACCCTAATCCTATGGACGCTTCCATACTTTTAACCAGGAGTCATGACAATGAAACTTGAAATAGTGTCCGTCGGACTCTCAGACTGAAACCTTAGTGTCCGACGGGACGGACAAAACCACTTTATTTACACACATCCTTGGGACGCTTCATCATTTTAAAACCAGATCTAGGACTTGAAACGTGCACTTATGTCCGTCGACTCTCATACTTAAACTCTTATGTCCGACGGACAAAAACCACTTATTTCACACACAGTCCTTATGGACGCTCCATTTTAAAAAACCGAGAGTCCTGACAATGAAACGGTTGACTTAGGTCCGTCGGACTCTCAGACGTAAACCTTAGTGTCCGACGGACAAAACAACTTATTACACATAGTCCAATGGGACGCTCATTTTAAGAACCATGAGTCATAGGACACTGAAACGTTGAAATTAGTGTCCGTCGGACTCTCAACTTAAACCAGAGTGTCCGAACGACAAAACACCGTATCACACAATTCCTAGGGACGCTCCATTTTAAAATACAGGATTCCCATGACCATGAAATATATTACTCGGCAATCCGTCGGACTTCTCAGGTTTAAACGTTCAATGTCCTACGGACAAAACACAAACTACACCGTCTAGGGACGTTCTAATTTAAAACCATGAGTCCTAGGACCATGAACATAAAACTTTATCCGTCGGACGCTCAGATTTAAACCCTGGTGTCCGACGGACTCTGACCTTAAAACCGTAGTGGTCCGGCGGGACAAAACCCGACTAATACCACATTCCGTGGGACGCTCCCTTTTAAAACAAGGATTCCTAGGACAATGAAACACAAACTTAGGTATCCGTCAGACTCCTCAGATTTACCCTTAGCGTCGCGACGGACACTAACACGAACGACGCTCTAAAATATGACTCCGTAACAAGTATGAGCGCAGAAAACAATAAGTCCTATTCATTGGATCATCTTTTTCCATAATATATCTTCCCTCCTCGACATTCCTTCCTCATTGACTTAAGCCTAGAGGCGGCAATAGCGGATGGCAATAAGGGTTCCTTCTGACCAACTGGCTCGTAAATCTGTATTGTGTCCACCCATTTTCTGTAGTAGTTGGTATGGTCCGAAAGGAACATCTTAAGTTAGCAGCTGTTTTTGCTCCAAGTGAGAGTTTGAAGAGATGATGAAGGTTGGCTGAGAGGAATGTGTGTGCTATGGAATTGCCCAAGGTCAGTAAGTTTAAAGTAAGGGCCTCATGCGTACGAATATGGTTTGGTGATCGTCAGACCATTAGGAACTCATCTGAAGTTGATCTGTCTAAGCTTCCACCATGCAGCAGTCTCCTTCTGCTTCCTCACAACAATCGTGCAAATTACAGGACAGCGCAATGGAATCGGTTCATATTCAGTATATGCCACCTCCTAAGAACTCGGAAGGACACGATGTGAGGCTTTAATCAAGTGTGTTGTTTAAGAACGGTGGGACAATCGTATATAAAATACAATGTCTACGGTTATAGTTTTTGCTTTTATGTAATACCTCTAAATAGACAACAAAATGGTATTCTTTTTATTTAAAAAAAGAAAAAACCTAAAAAATTAAAAAAAAAAAAAAAAAAAATATAAATGTTATATATATTTATCATTTTCTTATTGAGATACCTCCAGATAATAACAACAGGGCATTTTTTCTATTTATATACTAACGGTGGGTAATAGTCGTTGTTTACAATCGATATATTAAAATGTCCATAGGTAATTACTTTTGGTTTTTATTGAGATACCTCTAGATTAAAACAAAATGATATTTTACCAGTGCGTTAAAGCGGGTGGGCAATCCCTATCAAACTTCTAGGTTCTACATCTGGATATATAACAAAAGGTTTTTTTCTGCTGCTGCATAACAACCGCTGGTACTCTGCTTCTCAAAAACAATGTGAAAATTAAAGGACGGTTCAATGGAATAGGTCAGGATCAGGACGACCGCCTTCCTTACAGAACATGGTTGGACACGATTGGGAGATTTATGGAAACGGTTTGGTCAGAAGGACCCGTATATTGCCATCAAAATTGTATTCTTTATACCAAATGTGTTGTTCAAAGCAGGGACAATCCAATTAAATATGGATTACATGTATGTTATCATTTACCACTTGAATTTCCGCAATAATGCATGCCTTTCCTCTGTCTGAATTAGGACCATTTGCTGGCCATCTTGAAATTAGTGCATTGAAACAAAAACAAACGTCTTCTTTAATTAGTTTCTATGGGTTGAAAACATTTATCTGATGCATCTCATTTATTCTTGATCAGAGTTTGTGGCTTCTATAAAATTCGAGTTTTTCACATTGTACTACTTTTGGCAGCCATATTGGCCGCCATCTTGGATTTGAAGCATTATGAGCAAAACACAAGAATACAACAGGAATTTGGGAGGGTTGATGTGAAAATGAAAACAAGAAACTAGCCATTTTATTTGTTTTTGTAATTACTTAGCTGATAGATGACTTGTTTCAAAATTTGACCAATTTGGCGGCCATCCTGGATATCTCCGAGAGCATCGGGATTTTTTAAATGTAACATCTCAAAGTGATTTAGGACCCTAAAAGGCACCAAAAAAGTTGCTGTGGGTAAGTTTATGTGGGGGGCCAAGGGGGTTGTGTACCATACATAACCCACTAGTGGTGCAGGGTTTCAGCCATTGCCATATGAATGGGAAGCATTTACACAAAACAGTCGATAAGGTTCGATTTCTCTCTAAACAAACACTGACCTGTCAAAAAGTGGAATTGAATTGTTATGTTACACCCTTTAATTATTCCAATACAGTTCGAGGCTCTACCTGCAACAGCACACCATGCTTAAGAGCGAATGATAAGCTATTTCTGCCGATAATTTCCAAATAGTTGACTTTCGATCGTGATCACTGATAGTGCTTTAAACAAATTTGCAAGCTACATTGTGGGCTATTCTCATGTTTGTTTTTTTTAATTTCTAAGAGAAGGCCACAATAGTCTGACAAAAGGAGGTTGATTCAAACGACATTGATTTTACATTGCAGTATATAGAATGAAATGAAACACAATTGATTGATTAGAAAAATGATTTAATTATTTTATTTATTTGGAAAACGTTTTTTACAACAGCAGGCCACACCACCTACCCGGTGGTGGCATCCATAGACCAAAACAACAAGGAGATAAAACAAAGTACAGTTACCCCGGTGGGTGTTTGTGTTTTTGTGTTTGTTTGTGGGTGTGGTGTGGGTTTGTGTGCGTGCGTGCGTGTGTTTCACAACTTTGCCAACAAGCATTTATCCATCACAATTGCAAGCAATGTAGCAGGCGAAGGTGGGATAAATGCATTGAGGCAAGGAGTCCGGCAAACCACTCACCAAACAAAATCAGTGACAATTGATAAAAAACACTATTAAAAAAAATACAAGTACAAATGAAAAGGGAAATTCAACAAGAAAGAATGAAAAGCCCATGTGATAATTTAAAAGTAAACATGAAAGGCCAAGCAACGTTAATGTAACTCGACTTTAATGCAACTTCTTACATTCCATGCCTTTTTCAAATAAGATTGCAAGTAGTCGTCAAACTGTTGCAAACATATTCAGCCAAATTTCTTGGGAGCATAGCATAATTTGACTGAGCTCACCGCCAGAATGAAGAACAATATTGTCGAGGTGTCAAGCAAAACATATCCCAAATTAAATATAAATGTAACTATCTGAAATTAACGAATAACAAATAACATCAAATTTTTTGACAAACTTTCTCTACACCTCTTACTTCATTCGTCAACATAACACATGCAAACCTCTCCAAGTAATTGTGAATATGCGGTTAATTATTCATTATCTGCATTCACGACAGCCAAGAACCAAACAAAAGCAAAGCAACTTAATTTTCTTAATGAGATTTGAACCTGGAATCTCAAAGCTGGGTAATCTTGCCTAGGTGAGATTATGCAGTAAAAGTGGTCCAGGACTATAACATTGTTGACTCCTCTCATAGTGGTGCTATTCATTATAATGTGAGCACTTATTCCTTTCATGTATTTGAGTATTACAAAATATGACCTTCGGATTGCACAATTTGTTTCTTGTAATCCAAAGGTTGTGGGTTTCGAGCTGCTCCTCGGGCACAAGATTAATTATTATATCTAAGAGTTTGAGATTTCAATAATCACATCAAACATTTCATGGAAGCTTACCAGCTTAACTCGTAGTCATATTTTTGCGTTGTTTTCATCTTTTAAATTTGATAGTATTGATATCATACTATCCTAATGACACTTTAACATTTTTTTTTTTTTTTTTTTTTGGGGTTCCCACGACCCAAATATATCACGTCATTATTAAAACGTGGTTTACCAAAACCATGTCACTACAGATTGTTTTCTTTTTGTCAAAATCTGCTTCTATCAAACAGTACACAGACTTAGTGATGATCACACAAACATCACGGAAGTGGTCGCTGCCAGTAAGAGTCCTCTGAGTAGTTCTTTTAAAACCGAGTAAGCCATTTGAGTACATGGTATCAAGAAGAGTCTTTGGAAGAGCACCTTTTTTTACATCCCTCTACTTAACCCAATCAATGTGGATATTAGAGTCACCAACCACAGAACAAAATTTTGAAGATCTATTAGAAACATGAATTTTTGGGGGCTAACATTACTATCTAAAATTTCCAACTGTTAATTGTTCTGACGCCGGAGGTATATAGTAACCACCGAACAATCATTTACCTTAAGTGATAATTAAAGCTCCGCCCAAACAATTTCAAGATCATAGATAAAAAACTCAGAACGCAAAACAGGGTTAGTTAAAATTACATCTTAATCCCAAGAGCAACCCCGAACCACCACCATGAATTCAGCGCACTAGGTGCTACTCTGGAACACATCAATCATTATCCAAAAGCCACCGCCCATCTTATTTCCCAAATTTAATCGAATTTTATACCGTTATATTATATTTACTGGCGTAATGTGGAATTGTGGTTAATTGTGTGTATGCATAAACAAGACGGTTTCAATGGAATAGTCGATTCAGGACATCCGCCTCCTACAGAAACATGGTGGACACGAGGTGGAGACTTTATGGAACCTGTTTGGTCGAAGGAACCGTTATTGCCATCAAAATGTATTTTTTATACCAAATGTGTGTTTTTTTTTAAAGCAGGGAAACTCCAACCTTAAATAGGGATTACATGTATGTCCACATCATTTACCACTTGTACTTTCCGCCAATAATGCATGACTTTGCCGTTGTCTGAACTTAGGGACCATTTTGCTGGCCCTCTGGAAATTTAGTGCATGAAACAAAACCAAAAAAAAAAAAAAAGGTATCTTTAATGAGTTCTATGTGTTGACACGATATATCTGATCATCTCATTTATTCTTTGATCAGTTTTGGCTATAAATTCGAGTTTTCTCACATTGCTACTACTTTTGCAGGCATATTGGCCGCCATCTTGGATTTGAAGCATAGAGCAAAACAAGAATACCACAATTGAATTTGGGAGGGTGTTGAAAACATAAAACTAGCAATATTATTTGTTGCTTTATTGTTATTACTTAGCGATATATGATCTTTTTCAAATTTTGGAACATTTTGGAGGCCATCTTGGATACCTCTCGAGAGCATCGGGATTTTTCACTGGTAAATCTCAAAAGTGATTGACCAATTAGTGCAACTTTACATGCGCATAAAAGGACATTATTTGCTTCATTTGACCAGCAAAATCTAAATTATATGATGTTGATGAAAAAAAACATATGATTATAATTGTGTAGTTGAATTGGTCCAGATTGGATAGTAGGAGCCCAACCCAAAGAATACTGAATTGGACCCTTAGGACTGTATGTGTTAAATAATGTTGTGGACCATATTTTAGAGATGTGTCGTTCATAACATCGAAAAGGAAACATTTCCTGTGCTAAAATTTTCACTGGATAATGAGAACAATTTTGATACCAAAATATAAAATTTGATGGAGAAAAAGTGGGGGGGGGGGACGAAGTTGTCGATTGGGTTACCTTTTACTCCCATCTTTTGCAACCTTTTCATTATGACTTCCAATATTTAAAATTCGTCACGTTTTTTTTAAAATGCTGAGTGAATGCGAATGACGCCAAAGCAACTTCTCTGCCACCATTCTGCAACATTCACAGCATACTTCTTTGTGTCTTCTGGCCAGAATGTAGGTCGTCGAGACCTCTTGCCACCACTTTGTCCGGGAGGAAGGAAAAGTCCCATCCTAGAACCCTCCTCCTTAACGCACATCAACAGTTGTCTTCAAGCGGTATAGAGGTTTATGGGAAGCAAATGGGATATAAAATGGCTGAGAGATGAGAATCTAACATCCACCTGCGGTGAGGGCCAGTGTTCTAAATACAAGAAAATAATGCAAATTAACAACCTGATAACATGTATTTTAGTTGATCTTTTCTTTATGCGTAGACCCCTTTTATTGGGCTTTGCCCTCATGTAAATCTCTGCCGCAATTCGCCCATGTTTTTAATGGAATTTGTTTACTTCACAATATTTTACAGCTTCATACGTCTTTCCAATTAACCTAGATGTCCGTTTTTATTAAATAATTCCCACAAAAATATTTACGTTTTCGGGAAAAGTCATGAAAAAAAAGCTGTTTTTCATCGTTGGATCCAACAAGATCGTTGGGTTCCAACTTGAAAAAAAGTTTTTCTTCTTGGGATTTTTTTTAAGGTTCACTGATTTTTATTGGCAAACGCCAACAACTCGGGTCTAAGGAGAATATTTTGACTTTTGACTACGAAACTTTTTTAAGCTAGCAGATTATATGGCGTTCCATGCCCCCCCCCCCATAAAATCCTAAATTCTTACATGATTACTGCCAAAACTATGCATATCTTCAAGAAATCTGATGTTACCAAAATCATAATGCATCAATGTAGTTTAAGGGGCGAGACCCCTGTTTTTGGGCTGTAAACCTCCAAACTGTGACATCTGAGACTACTTGATCCAATACGCACGATGACAGGACCGGAGGAACTATGCTCGGCGTTGGGCAAACAGAAGATGAAATTGGATGGAGAGGGATATCGCCATGTACCTGGTGCTTTGGTCATGTGCTCACGCCAGGAAATGTTTTGTACTCGCATAAGAGCCTGGCTTGTAGGTGAAATTCCCAGTTATATCATGTAGCTCTTTTCTTTCATGGTCCAGGTCTCAGTTACAATATACCAGGATATTCTCTACACAGGCTCTAAAGAACAATCATCTTAGTTAAATTGGAGATACAGTTGCAATAAGTGGTGTAGTTTATAGCATTCATTTCAAGCTTGTACTTTGCGTGACACGAAGTCTTCTTGCTGTCGGCAACATAGGGACGTAGTACTTGAAGTCCCTGACATCTTGAGTTGGGTACAGTCTGTAGGAAGACAGCGTTGTGATTCTCTTCCTCATTAACGGTCATATATTCCGTCTTCTTGGCATTTAGATGTAAGCCGACTTTGTCTGCAGTTTTCAAGTGATGTTAGTAGATCGTGTGCACTACATATCAGATCGGCTGTTAGAACTTATCATCTGCGTAATCAGGTATGTGAGAAGCGGGATTTGGTGACGTCTAGATGGCTTTGGGTTGATGAGGGCGTCCTCGACGCTCTTGATGTCAAGACTTCTTGTCTGAGGTGTAATCAACCACGATTACAAAGAGATAGGAGCAAGACTATCTCCTTGGAGGATTACAGTAGTGTTAGGAACTCTTTGTGGGCCCATCCTGATATGACAAAGCTAGATGGGTTATCATACATGATGGCAATTGATTCGACAGTCTCATCTGGACACCGCATTACTCCGCATTAAATCCCTGCTGACAATTTCAAAAGCCTTGGAGAAGTCTCCAAACACAATTGAAGTTTTCTCTTGGAAATTCTCAACTCTTCTATGATCTTCCGAGGGCAACGCATCTGAGGTAGTGCTGATCTGCCTTTACGAAACCATTCTAATTCGTCTGAGAATGGGATTATGTGAGGAGTGATCTGTTGAGCCGATGAGTTGTAGATCATAGAGGCCAGCATAGAGATAAAGCATTTAAAGCGTGCAAGAACGCATGGCAGAGTGCGTGATGAATGTCGAATCTCAGACTCAAGAAGAAAGAGGTCCAACGAGACCTAAGACGCTCATACTGGCGGTATATGTTGAAGACACTGTCACCCCCAAAGATTGGTGACCACAGTGATTACAGTGGCATGAAATTTGGACTTTTTGCTCAAGCATAGACGATCAAACTTACAACATTTCTCCCTGAAGTTGCCGTAACTGATACAGATGCCAAGCTGAAAGCGGAAGCTCTCAACAACCACAGTTTTCAATTCAGTTTTTACAAAGAACCACTTTCCAGTTTATCTCTGAACAAAACCAATCTTACCCATCGATACCACAGATAAACATAACAACTCCAGGTGTTGAAAAGCTGCTTAAAAATCTCCAACCTGGGAAGGCGCTGGTCCAGACTGCATTAGTCCAAGAGTGCTCAAAGAACTTGCTGACACTGAGCTGACCCACTAACCATCCTCTTCACAAATCTCTGAAAGAATGCTGTGTTCCATCAGAGGAGACATGGCAAATGTGGCACCAATTTACAAGAAAGGTCAACAATATGATCCTGCCAACTATCGACCGATAAGTTCTGTAACTTGCATTGACCTCAAGTTTGATGGAGCACATCATATGCAGTAGTGTGATGAAGCATGCCATGCACAACAACATCTTCTATTCACTTCAGCATGGCTTCCGCGATCGCAGATCTTGTGAAACCCACTTTCCTTGATTTTGTTAAATGATGTGGCAATCAACATGGAGAAAGACCTCCAAATCTGATATCGGTCCTCGACTTTTCTAAGCCTTTGACAAGGTTGGTCACCAACGCCTTTTGGAAAGGTGAAATGGTATGGCATCACTGGAGAAATCAATGCTGGATTGCCTGTTCCTAAAAAATCGTACAGTCTGTGGTAGTCAAGCGTCTCATTTGACAAAGTCCGCGTCTCGTCCGGTATCCCCCAGGGATCAGTGCTAGACCTTGCCTGTTTTTATACTATATCAGGATATCGCCGAGAGCTGTCATCTACAACCCGCCTCTTTGCAGATGAGACTATGATTTACATGGCAGTACGCAACTAAGGATACGCCACCGTACTCCATTAGGATTTAAACAAACTTTGCGAATGGGAAAGAAATGGAATTATGAAGTTCCACCCTGAAAAGGTGTGAAGTAATCACCATCTCAAAGAAGAAAAACCCAGTCTTCTACAACAACTACATCATGCATGGAGCACCATCTTAACCATGTCTCTAACATCAAATATCTTGACTTGCCGATCTCTGATGACCTTACGATGGGACAACACGTTAACACAGTTGTTGCCAAAGCAACAGCACCCTTGGCTTTCTACGACGAAACACTTAAAAATCAGGAATAGTGACATCAAATCCCATGCCTACAAAGCCCTCGTTCATCGTTATTGAGAGTATAGCAGCTCTGTTTGGGACCCATACACCAAACATCGTATAACAAGTCGAACATGGTCCAACGACGAGCCGCTTGCCTTCACTCTTCATAAGTACCGTTCCGCACAGACAGTGTAACTGCCATGCCAAGACACTCAACTGGCCCACCGTGGAACTACGTCGTCAGCAGTCAAGACTCGCCATGTTTTGCAAGATCCACCATGACCATGTTGCGATTGATCCCCCTCTCTTCTTATCATCCAAATCACACCACCAACGCGCTACAAAATTCACTTGCATAACATGTCCCTTTTGCTCGTGTTGAATACCACCAATTCCAGTTTCTTCCCACGTACTACCTGTCAGTAGAATAATCTGCCTGAGAATATAGTTCATGCACCAACACCAAAAGCCTTCAAAAAGACCCTCTTCCATTGAATTAATGCCTCACGCACACACACTTCGTGCCAGAGTCTTCAAATATGAAGTTGGCGCTTAACTGGAAGAAGAAGATGAGGAGTGGTGCAGTATGATAATTTTGGTTTGGTGTTCGCCTTTCTTTGGTAGAGAAAACGAACTATGTTTAAAAGGCAATTTGAAAAATAGTTCTTGGAATTGGGGTTTGTTTCCCACGATGTTTGTTGTTACATCATTCTAACAGTTGATCATAGAATAGTGGATTTCCCGATTATTGCAGGAATGTTGTCGGGCCATGCGTCTTGGTGTTGTTCATATTCTTCAGGCAGCTCTGAAACTTGCTCTATAGTGAACGGTCCTGACTGGATGGAAGAGAACAGGCTAGTTTTGCGAAAAAAGGCTTCTCAACGACGGACCTTTCGTTTTTATATGAATTCAACTAAATATTTACTTATGATTCATCAGTATGAGAAGGTCCTTTGATGTAGCACCGATATATCACGCCCTAAGAAGAACACAGGATAATAAAGATATATTCCTTCGAAAGAAATATCAGAGATGCAACAATCACCAATCCATGCGTCATACGACTTTAGTGGTAAATGTAAAGATAAAAGGAGGCGAGATCGAGGAAGATACCATGTTCCCAAAATGTTTACAGGGCAGTCCACCGGCATACAACTTTAAGAAGCTTCCAGGAATGATAGTTTGACAAAATGTCCGATTTGCAAGGTGACCGTTTCTTCAATCACTACCTTAAGAAAAGGGTGGATTAAATCAGCTCAATGTCCTAACGTAGCGCGCCAAATACGAGGAAGGGTAGAAAGGTTTTTTATTTCCTATCAGCATTAATGCAAATGCAATATACTAAACAAGATACCTGTAATTTTGTGAAAATAAAAAAAAGAGACTCCTGGAAGCCGCCATTTTGCAAATAAAGTATATACCATGGTGACATCAATAGGTGTCTTAAATTGGCAACAATATATGCAGCTGTGTGTGCCATACAATAACGCATGAAAGTGAACATGCGAACATGCAGGGCAGTCTGGTACATGATATAATTTTGATTCATGTTGATGTCACCACTGTACAAACCGGGTGAAAATGGCACCACCTGTATGTTGCGATTTTTTTAATTAGGCTTAATTTAACTAATATTGAATTTGTGTCTAAACATAAATTCGAGACACAAATTACACCCTTTTGTTTCTATAGCGGTATCAGACCTCATTATATCATGCCTGTGTTCATGGAAGGTGAATTGTCATTTCGGATGCCCATTGTCATTTGCAGGTTTTATATGTCAATCATGTCTTCTTGCATATCCCTTACTACCTAACTCCGTACTAGGAATTTTCCACGTTGATGGAACCTGACGATTGAGATTTCGAGTGGGCGCCCCTACCCTGACCTTATTTTTTTTGGTACTTAGTCGTTTTTTGAACTAGCATTCAGCGAGAACGCTCCTCTTAAGTCCACAGGCCACTTCCAGGTGCGACCAAGGAAGCGTACGCTCTGGCTTAGTTCAATTTTTGAAAAGTCACATGCCGTGGCCCGCTCCGTGACTTTTTTTCAATCGCAAGAGGTCTAGGGGCACTTCCCGCTGAACAAGGAAGCGGTCCCTCTGGACTTAGTTCATTTTTGAAAAGTAAACATGCCGTGGCCCGGCCGTGTGACTTTTCATCCAAAGATCTAGGGCGACTCCCGCTAACAAAAACAAAAAAAAAACCAATGAAGAGGTCCGCTCTGGACTAGTTCATTTTTGAAAAGCACATGCCCCGTGGCCTGGCTCCGTAATGCCGTGGCCCGGCTTGGTGCTTTTCCATCCAAAGATCTAGGGCGACTCCTCGCTGAACAGAAGCGGTCCGCTCTGGGACTTAGTTCATTTTTGAAAAGTCAACATGCCGTGGCCTGGTACGTAAATGCCGTGGCCCGGCTTGGTGACTTTTCATCCAAGATCTAGGGCGACTTCCCGCGAACAAAGAAAGCGGTCCGCTCGGACTTAGTTTTTTCTGAACTCTGGCCACTTCCAGTGGACCAAGGAAGCGGGACGCTCTGGACTTAGTTCTTTTTGAAATGTCTGAGAGGCAGTACCCTCCTATAGTATACTTTCTGTTCGCGGCCACGTTTCTATCCTTAGAGCAACTTCATAGCGATGGCCCAGTAATTAACCTCAACTTACTGTTGCAAGTTTGCTGTCAGAAACTGGTATATACTTCTCTCTAAACATAAGATATGAACCCTAAACACCCAATCCTAAATAGGTTTCGCGGAAACCGTTAGGTGGCCAACATTTTATAGAAGCTACCGGTCATTTCTGTGGAATGAATCGGTTAAGACTCTCGCACTTTTTACCAGGTTTTTACGTAATGTTCGCCACCAGTACGACCCCGGTCACACCCCCTTAACCTCTAGCGGTCACAACCTCTGACCTTGACCGGGCAAGTGACCCTTGACTCTAGCCGGCCACGGCAGCGGAAATGTGCACAATCCTCTGAAAATTTTCTAAGTCCGGAAAGAAAAAAGAAGCGACAAAATGTAACTCCCCACCCTCAGGCATTTCCCCTCCCCCAGGGAAGCGGGGAGTACAAAAAAAGGTATGACAAGAAAGAGAAACACATTCTTACCTGACTGAGACTCGAACCTGGGAATTCGGAATCCTAGCGGTTTTGGGTCCGGCGCCTTACCCACTGCACTATCTGATACTTACCTGAAAAATGATTGCATTTTTATTATTTTACCCGCTTGGAATCCAAGCCGGGCACGGCAGCGAAACGTTCTACCTAGCCGGGCAAAGGCTGTAAGTTTGTGTTCGGTTAACTTTCTAGTGTTCTAGCCTACCCTTTACGCGGTCGCAACCCCGACCCTAACCCTAACCCTTCAATTGGCGGTAACTAAGGGGCGGCCGCCCCCTGTTAGGCGCATGAGTTTCGTAATGTTGGCCTACTGCAATGAACGGTCCCAACACCTTACCTTTACGCGGTCGCAAACCCTGACCTTAGCCGGGCACTGAGGCTTGCAATGGCGGTAACTAAGGGGCGGCCGCACTCCGTTAACCATCAATATGAGCACAGTAGCGATAGGCGTTGCACTATGTATTATCGCGTCTAGCATCAAACCGCAAGTTTGTTTCCACAGTAATGTTGGTCAGCGTATACAGTTGCAGGCTTCCATATCAAATTAGAGAACACGATAGACAAAATCAGAACAAGCACCTTTAACCTTGCTGCGCCTTGAGAGTTAAGAGAAGAAAGTATGCTGCGCCGTGAGAGTACAAAAGAGCCCATTTTGGCAGTCTACTGTGCCTTAGGGCGGCCCCACCATGTAAAAGTAGCAAAATTGTGCGGGTAAAGGTACTGTATTGACACACTGACTGACCAAAAATTTATCTGACTCATCAGCTACCAAGTCGAAGACTGTCTGAAGATAAAGTTGCTAGTACCACACCCATGGATTCCATTTATTGGGTCTACTTGGCACAACAATACATTAACTTAGGGAGTAAAAGCCCGATGATTTCTGATAATGAAGAGACCCCCTCAGACCCCTCATTAGCATAACAATCATACATTCAGAGGCTTAACTCATTTAAAACTCACACCGAAGCAAGTGTATATTTACTTGCCATGTATGAATTATATGTATGTGTAATGTTAAGTGAAGGTCTATTATTTTAAATGAAAATATATATTATGTCCTTCCGTTCCCGTCTCCTTCCGTTACCATTGGTAACGGAAGGACATGTTTTTAATTAACTGTAATTAAAATTCAAAGTCCAAAGTTTCATGTGATAGTGTCATATTGTAGGCCTTCCTTAAACTTGCTTTTAACACTAACCTTTCTTTACAATCAACTTCATCCTTACAAAACTTAAAAATAGTACTTTTTGGGGAACGGAAGGACATTTCAGCTGAAGTGGACACAACGATCGAAACAGAACAAATGAATTTATCAATTTTACATGATCTTATCCGTCACATGACTTACAGATGTTTTGATTCATATAAGTTTGAATGTTTTAATGATACAAAACTTTATTTCATAATTTATCCTTTTGGGTTAAAACAGGATTTTAATTTAATCTTCTTGTTTTTCTAAAATAATCGAAAATTTCAATTCGTTTTTAATCATGAAAATATAGACGTTCAGCATTCAGTTTGACACTAATTTCTTTGGTCACATGTTTTGAATTTTTGGTGTCATGTGGTCCACTTTTGTGGCATATTCCAGAGTGGTTCATCATGAATTCGTAATTGCCAATGCAAATCCAAATTCAGGCAATACAACTTACCCACAAAGGTCTCGTGCGTAATTTCCATTTGTCCTACCGTCATTAATTCTGTTAATCAGGTCAACACGAATTTGTATTTAAGATAACTATGTTAGCGAGTTAGGACTGTTTGTGTATTTATGGATGACCAACATCGTTTGGTTTAACTCTTTGTCCCTTCCATCACCGTTACATCATGTCCTTATGTCCTGTTTCAATTCTTAATTATCATGTTTTTTTTTATCGGAAAGTGGCAATTTCCAAATATTGGCATGAATCTAAAGTTCCGGCTGATAGGCCTCCTTCTGGTAGTGTGAATTATGTTTTTGTGTGGTACACGAAGATTTCAATTGGGATACCTAGAAGTAGGGCTATTAGCAATATTGCTCCTGCAGTCAATCAGTGGGTCTTTTCAATTGTTGCTTTAATTCTGTCATTTCAATTACCCAACCATCAGAATTTTGGGTCCTTGTTGTGTATTAAAAGTTCGGGTCATATAACTTAATTTTCCAACGTTCATCTAACCTGGTAAACCTTGCACGATAATTACACCATGTGTCATGTGATTACAATGTTGCGAATGTGTTTGTGGGTTTTAATGTCCAATAACGAATGGTTAAAGGGGGTGGCGGCTTTGCCCTCAGTGAAGGTTTGGTCGCGTTTTTCGTAAAAGAAATCGGTATTGGGGCTTAATTGGTTTGCTTCATTGCTTGTTTAAGGTGTTTAAAAAATTTAACATGCAGCTTTGGGTAATCAGTGTGAAAAATGCCACCAAATGAGGCACTCCTCAAACATAAGTGGGCAAACGTCTTTTTGAATTTTTTGTGCATTATTAGAGTCACATCCTTTTGGAACGCGTTTATGTTGCGTCCAACTAAATCAAAGTTTCATTTGATTTGCAAATTAAATACTTTTTTTGATTGATATAGTCGTGCCTATCTGATTTTTTATGATGGTTTTTATTTTTGATTTATTTTAAAAAAATTAAAAAAATTTGATTTAATTTAGTTTAATTTGCGTTATCCAACATGAAGAGTTTCATGAGGGCACAAACCTGCCTTCAGTGCGTTCTAAAAATTGCATTTGAAATTTTAAGTGGTTTGTCCTTTTCATGCTTATTATTGTGGCACCATACAATTAAGTCCTTTTCACAATGTTTATTTTGAATAGTCTCTCTTTTTGGCTCTGTACCAAAATGCAATACTCGGGGTATTAAGGTTTCTCAACATCGTCCTTTTTTTTGGGGCAATGGTGGTTCTATACATGTTGGGAGTGTTTTTAAAGTTTGCCATGTCCAACACACTTTGTCTTTCGCTCGGCAAAACATTGTTGTGGGGCAAGTATGGGTGTCTTTATAGCGAAGACGATATCGAATCAGCATTCCTCCCTTTTGCCGATATATCCCGTTGTTTTCATTTATTTATTGATTATGCTCTAGCCATATGGCTTCATGCTCGTACGGCATATTTTGTAACTTTTTCGCAATATTTTGATTGGGTAGTCAAAACTGGCGCACAAACACGATCGTTCTCATTTATCCTATTGACTACCTTGAGGTTATAGGCCATGGCCGATCGCTGATGCTCGTCCCCGAGCCCCAATTACCGGAAGTGGTCGACATTTAGTATCAAAAGAATGGCTTCTATTTTTTCTCATTTCCTGTGAAATCTTGATCCAAAAGCTGTTTGTTCGTAGTTATGGGCGAAAATGTGCCCCAGTTTGGTCGTCCAATTTTAATTTTCATAGTATTCTGTGGGCTATCAAACTAACGTTTTTAACTCTCACATCCATACCGGGTTGCATATCGGCGCGAAACTTCAGATGAAGTTTTGGAGTGTAGTCCATTCTATCATGGATAAAAATTCCATATCCTTAACTCGGGCACCCCCTTGTGGGTCCCGCCAAAGATTATTGCCGCTATACGAGGGTTGCGGTATCCTTTTCATCTATATAGGTACACTTTCCCGTATGCTTGGTGCAGGGGTGACCAGTGAGTTTGGGTGTGGCAAAATAGGACATTTAGGGATTTAGGGATATGGTTTATTTTTCCTATCGGTGGGCGATGTAGAATAGGTCTTGTATTTTTTTTGCGATTATAATGCCTTTTCTGGACTCCGTGATTTAAAAGGGCTCTACTTCATATGTCATATTAGGTCCCCATTTTGTTTCATCACATGCAACATTTTTCAATTCCACATGAAAAAACTTTGTATGTTAATTTAAAAGTGCAACTTACGTTAATCGGGTTCGGTTTGCGCTGTGAGGATTGGGTCAGTTTTCGGTTCACTTTCTTTTCTTGTTAAGCCATTTCACCACGAAGGGCCCGCTTTCGTAGCTTGATAGATCCGACCTTTTTACTCATAGGTGCCAAAGGTGATTTGGAAACGTGGTGTTTGTTCTTGAAAAAGTTATTGGAACAACTATGTTTCCCTCATCAATGGATGTCGGCCAAGATGATTTTGCATCCTTTCAGGTGCTAGTGATGAAGTCGGTTAATTCATTTTTTTCCCGTTAAACCCTTTAGGGAAATGGAGGGGCATCGCCATTTATCTGCATAGTGCTTTGTTTACAAAATTAATGTGGCCAGATTCAACACATTCCTTTGTATTACATCAAATTAAAGGATAGTTGCAGGTGGCCTTTTGTCCAATCAGTTTCGGGACCTTACCATCACTCTAGTTGTTGACATATCGAACACAGGTTGTGGGCGCATAATTTTGCATGGAAGGTTACAATTTTTCATACTGCATGACAAAGAGGGGTTTTCCATCCTATATGTTGGGTGCCCTAGCTCTGTACTGCGAGGTCCTTTTTTTCGTCAACATGTGGGCCTAGCAGCCGTTGCCTACGCTTAAGCCTTTGTTTAGTCATTTTTCAGGTGTGCCATTGACAAATTCCAATTTGGGTGCATTGATAAAAAGTTTCTCACTTTTGGGGTTGTCAGCTATTCAATTAGTGCGCTAGCTTTAAGGATAGAGGCAACCACGTCGCGACTTTTGGCGGTGGCGTCAAGGTTGCCAAATTAAACATTGTGCAGATTCCCTCTTCAGCTTTCATTCATATATTAGGCTCCGTCCTTTATTAGATCCATAAGCCTTTCCTTGCAAAAATCAAAGTTATGTGCATTTAAATGTGGTCTTCGACTTGGGTTTTCTCTGTAAAAATGCGGAAATTGTCTTTCGAAATGCTTAGTTAGCTCAACTACAATTAAGCAGATGTAAATCATCTTTTCAAGTTTGAAGAAATGAATTCCCAATTTTTAGTTTTTTAAATACTCGCTTCAATCCTTATTGTTCAAACGTCTTGTTGTATTTATTTCAATTACAATGAGATCATACGTAAGTCACTTTGGTCATTATATTAGTTTTTTCACTTGGAAGTTGCTATGGGCCCATTCATGCGAATTCTCAGACAGTTATATTTGTAAGTTCTATGCTACTAAAACAACAACAATTTGTGGATTTAATACTGAAGCTATTTGGTTTTTAATTGAGCTTATTTCCTTACGATTGGTTGGTTAAATTGGCAAAGTTTTTGTTTTTATTTTCTCCCTTAAAGTTGGATGTTATTGCTATTGATTAACGTGGCTATGTTATTTATTTTATATTATGTGTTAGCTCAAATACTAATTAGTGTACACTATGTTTCAACTTGGCGTGTCATTTGTCAGGTTAATAGCTAATTCGCGCTGGGTTTCATCTTTTGTTTAAACGGCGTGTTATGGTTGCATTTAAGACCTACCTTTGCTTTTTGAGGCGGCACCATTAATGTGTTCTTAACAGGTGACAAGCCATTGAGGAATAGTGTTATTATTTTTTTCGCAATTTTAATTTCAGACAGAACTATGCGTACTTGGCTATTGGGAGATAGTATCATATTGTGTTCAGCAAACATACGCCTCAGTTTCCCTGGTGATGGATCATGTTATGGAGTGTTTACTTGGGGTAAAATGTTACACTTAAGGATAAGGTTAGAGAAGTTCATGTTTATTTCGCAGTTTCCATCAATTTCAAATTCATTTTTGGACCATTGGCAGCTTTATGCATAAAGGAAGGAATTAAGAGTTGCGTAAGGCAGTCCAAATAGCCATTTGGTCCGTCTTTCTGATGAGACTGGGAATACAACTTTGAGGAATGAAAGTGGCAGAATAGGTGTAAATAAACTTCAAGTAGCATGAGAGTCAATACCATCATCATTCACTCTCTTTTAGAGTAATAGTTAGCAATAACACAGCTGTTTGACCACTGGCATCTGTCTCTTTTCTTTTAGTGCAATTACTAAACAACTGGCGCCTACAATTTTTACAACTGGTATAAGTAGGACATGCCAACCTACTACCGTCTGTCCGGCGGGATTCATAAAAATCGTTTGCGGGAATCTTGCCATATAGACCTACAAAGGTCATAAGTTGCATGTTACTAGGGGGGCGCCCCTATATTCTTATTTCCCATAGAAAGTGCGTCTAACCTCGATTTGATGGATTCATATTTGCACCGCAATGGAATTTTGTCATCAAATTCACACAGTGCCATTAAATACACCATTTTATTTTCAAATTGTGTCGCCGTTATATTTTTTGTTTATTATTTTTATATTTATTATCTTATTAATATAGAGACTTTTTCCAGCTATACAGGGATACGCTTATAAGTTAGGTAACTCAATTTAATTCACTCGATATTTTGCAACATTCAGTGTCTGGTGTAGTGCTTGGTCGTATTCTTTCATTTGCACTCATCAAAAAAATAATAATATAAAAAAAAAAAAAATAAATGGGGTCTGCTCATTTTCAGACGTCTCTGTTTGTTTAAACGCTATGTTTTTTTACGTAAAACTAACTCACTCATATTTTTCAACTTTTCATGTAGATATAGAGCTTGGTCATATCTTTCAGTTGCACTCATCCAATCATCATCAATCACTCAATCACCTTTATTTCAATATCATCAATCAATGGGTCTTCTAATTTTCAGGCATCGGATTTCAAATTGCTCTGATTGTTTTATTGCACAATCCAATTCAGTTTTGATTTTTCCTTTTGATCATTTGGGACAAGGATGCCATGCAGTTTGGTGTAATTTCATTCACATTAAAACGGGGGGGGGGGGGGATTTTCGAGTTACTAACATTTCATGCCAGGAACTCGTTGGGAGGATATTGTAGTGTGCGAAGTGTGATTTGGTAAACTAAAATTAATAAGTTTTCATTATTAGCTTATGTATTATATAAGCTGAACATATTAAATAATATTAATGCTGTATATATTTTGATTTGAAGCTCAACTTCATATATTCTAATTTACAGAACTGATTAACATTTAATTTTGATCGTTTTAACTCTCTCAGTCACTTCCCTTGTGAGGAGACTCACGTACCTCGTGTGAGTCCAAGCGCTACAATAACAGTTTATTTTTAATCTGATAACTCGCACAGTAACTTCCCCTGTGGCGGAGGCTTACGAACCTTTGTGGATCCATCTGGCTACAACAAATTTTAATATAATAATAATGTAATTTTAGCCCTAAAATCAAAACGTGAAAAATAACCCTAACCTTAAACCCTTTAAAAAAAAAAAAAAAAAAATAGCTCGCCTTTGTCATAGGCGTAATCACCCTGCTTTTATTCAATGCATTGCTTATTTTGCTTAAGTGCTTAGGTACCTCTCGCCTTTATTTAATATGCGTAATTCACCCATTCTTTTATATCATTGCTTTGCTTATTTGTTGTCCAATTTTCGGCAGGTTCCCCTAAAATTTAGTGGGAAGTTCTTCCATTAGTTACGTTTGCTTTTGCTTAATTATTTGCTTACCTTCAATTCTTAGGACGCTCCTTAAGACTCGGTCTGCGTAAGTCACCAAGCCGCGAGGCCGATGATAGATTTTTACGTTGCTTATGCTTGCCTAATAGCTTTGTCTGCTTTGCTGAAGCCTTATACGTTATGAAATTATGAAATTACGATCATTACAGTACATGTACTTGATTTTAATGCGGCAATAAATTTTTGATCCTTGAATGCTGACAACTTGCAATTAAAAAGTTTGTGCTGCATGTTTATTTCCTGTGTAAGGTAATGTCTCAATTTGCAACTTTGAAAATGGTACAAATTTTCGTGAAATGGACACTGTGTTAGCGATATTGATCACAATGGACAAGAAATGTGTCAAAATTTGGCGGACAAATACAGCCTATTTATATCATTTTAATGTTTTCTGTGTTTCATAGACAATGGTTTGGAACTTATGGGGGTATTTAGACAGGCTGCGTTACTTTTTTTGGGTCTTTTATTTAGAATTATAACTCAAAACCAAAAATCTCAAGATGTTGTTACAGAAATATAATAATATTCTATTACCTCTGCTGCCCATTATTGACAATGCAGCGTTTCTGATTGGTCAGTTTACTGCCTGCCATTATTTCTGCAATAATGGGTCGCGAATGCATTTTCTCATATATCACGATGTTTTCGGTAAGGGTTTGCAGATTATTTATGGCTCATAATGTATCCTCGACCTCGTACACATTATTCGCCCATAAAGGACTACTGCATCACCTTTCATTTCTCTTAAATATAGAGTTCATCTTTTAAAAGAATAGTGGTGAAAACGGTATGCCAGGCATTATTGACGATATACATACCTGTAGGATAAATGCAGGGGAGGGCGGCCAAGGAATCCAAATTTCAGACGTCGCCATGGTTTAACACGTAAAAGCGAAATCTTGACGAAAATTCTGAATTTTTTTTTATATGTGGTCCAAGGATAGTTTCTTATTCCAAACCGTTGAGTCTGAAGAATCAACGTGCCACTTGCAGGTTATTTCTGATTTTTTGTTATTATAACACGCAGACGAGGTCATATGTAGGCTCATGGGAACACCCATTACAGACCCACATCAAATCACTGAAATGGTTTTGTGGGTTGCACTCCGTATTATATGCTGTAATTTCTTTGACCTTTTGTTGAATTGCTATAATGAATGGGCTTGGCTACCACTGCCTGGATAAATATTCAACATTCCAGCCCCTCAATGTATTGTCAGGTTGAAAAAATATAATTATGAAGAACATTTCCTAACATCTTGCCAATCGGGAATATCCACATCGTGCAATGTCGAGAAATATAGATTCGAAACATGCTTTTTAAAAGATGTGAACTTCCAGGCCAGTGTACACAGCATGATAGAGGCATGGTAGGTTAGATTCCTACGCAAAAATCAGAAAATTCATTGAAAATCTGGCATCGCCCGGGTTTCACGATCACCTGGGTTTTCGCGATCACCTGGCTTGAATGAACCCTGCACAACAATCGACTCCACAAAGAAAAAAAAGGAAAAAAAAAAACAAAAAAAAAACCCCCCCCCCACTCCCGCCGCCCCCCCACCCCCTCCCCCGCCCCCCACAAAAAACAAATAACCCATGTTTCAGGTTCATACCCCATTGACTTTTCCCCAGTTTGACCTTGAATGACCCACTAATGACCTTTTGACCACCATACAAACTCGGTCTTCGAAGGTCAATGGCACCTCCCCACCAAGTTTCCGAGGCGCCCTCCGAGAAAATAAACGCGGTCAGCCAGACAGACGGACAGACTACTGGTATTATTATATCCCT
>JAMKCH010009830.1:0-27696 GCA_023653785.1 Ophioderma brevispina | reverse complement strand
AAACACATATATCTGTTCTTCCAATGGCCTAGACTATCATTTGAGAGCAAATTGAAAAATTTCATATTTTGTGAAAATGTGCCAGTTGCCGCTTTAATATGCCTGATTGGTTCCTCAAAAACCGCTTGTTGAATTCAATTTTTACCATACGGCAAGAAGACAATTTGAGCATTTTAAGCTATTTTAAGTGACTAGATCTTTAATTAAAACACAAAAAGCAAGCAATTTGTTCTGCAAACTTTTAGTCGTAAGAAGAAATTTGGGAAAATGCATGCATTTGAAAAGTCAATTTTCGCCAACATTCAAAAATCCTAGACTGCTGAGAAAGTTTTATTCAAATTAGTCTCATTCTTCAGTAGATGTGGTCCTATCCACGCCTATGACTCCACGAGTCCGGAGCACGAACGGATACAAACGTACAACACGACACTAAGGCGCTCATGCCCAACAACAACGTATACCCGACGTATTGGCAGGAGTTGGCTCATATCGCACCTATTTTGCTCAATTTCCTTTCCACAGACCTGATGGTCATGTGATGATTTTCGTTTTTTGGGCGGGCTTTTTTGCAGTTATCCGTTTTCGCACCGTTATGATAGAAAAATACCGTATCATGAGACTTTAACACCCATAGAATCTATATACATGATAACTGGTTATATCTATAGAGTGTAATTTTCCGAGGGATGCCAAATAAATACGACCTCCCCTCCCTTTCCCCGGTAATAACCACTGACCTCTATATTCGGTGGGTTTAACACGTAAAAGCGAGATCTTGTGAAAAATCTGAATTTTGTATGTCCTCAGAGCTGGTTGGATTACGGCAAATTTACACAGCAATCGTCCGTACTTCAGAGGAAAATTCTGAGTTATTGATGATATTTGAGCACATTGGCACATATTCTAGCTCTTGTGTGCAACCTAGAAAGAATTAATACGACTAACCAGGGGGCCGGACACGATCTGATGGATTTGGGCATTTGGATTTCCAAACGTAATTTATGGAATTCTTGCATGCATTTTTATGGCAAATGTGATAGAATGAAAGTGTATCTGAGCGTGCGGCATCAGTCTACCTGCATAATATAGCGTCAATGAGTCCAGAAAGGACATCGCCAGATAAGGGAGAGAAGGAGGCCCTCTATAATCATAATAGTTATATTTCCCATCAATTTGAGTTGGGGTTTGACAACTACTAGCTAGCATGTACGCAGGGTTATTTTTCCCCCCCCCAAAATACAATGTATCAAAGAAAAAAATGAGAAAAGTCTGAAAAACTTCAGGGGCATGCTGTCCAGAAAAAGCAAAGCGTAGAGTATGCCTCCATTCAATGATAATGATTACTTATAGAAGAAACAGGAAAGATGTTGCATAGCTGCCTTTGTCAGGGAGCTTGTAAGTGACGCTATAGATAGGACCTTTTGAAATTTCGTCAGCTACCAAAGAGTCTACATGAGGCAGCCCTTTTAACAATACCCAAATAACTATATAGCTTATGCTGCTAAGATTTAGATCTATAGAACCGTCTCACTAAGCAGACTCTGGAATACAAACAAGGCCCATGACAGGGCTATTGATATCATGAGCAAGCTTAACAACTATGAAGCTATAAAATTACAATTCCCATGACGCAGTTCAATAGCTTTCATTCACCATGTATTTGAGCAAATACATCCCTGTATTTAGTATGATTTGTGATACCCAGGGCGTACATGGTCGGCTGTTGTTAAAATGTATTCATCCAAGGACTAATGAACACTAGTCTTGGTAGATTAGCATGCCTACCAACGAGTGATATGGTATGGTTGTATATAAAAGGTAGTGTTGTTTTTGGCATCCATTTAGGTCCGGCCCCAGAAAACAAAATACAAAACTGAGGTCTTTCCACCCCAAGAACCAGAAACGCACGACAATATATGTTGCTAAATAATATAGCGCACATACTTGCAACGCGGCATTGTGTTCTTGGGTTGGATGGAAGACTTCAATACGGCAATTTTAATTGTTCATTGAAGTCTGTATTATAAATTTACATAAAACCGTTACTTTTGGATGAGCAGACTTTACGTGAAAGTGTGGATTTATATCAGTAACACCACAAGCTATAACGGGTACTATTATCATGACTCTTTGAGACAGAGCGCCTCAGCGCTTATTATGCAATAACCGTTCCCCACACCCGTAAACTCCTGTTCTGTCATGAATCAAACAAACCTTGCATGTATGATGTGCGCAGCTCCATGAAGTGGCAACCCTACACGGCGGATGTCCTTTGGACCGTCTATTGAGATTTCAAAAATCAATTTTGGTCTCCCGGTACCACCAGATACACTGACGCTGTGCACTCACTATCTCTAACAACAGTTCATTTGTTCAAACAAATGAAAATAATATAAATTTTTTTTCTTACCTATGATGGCCGGTATTCACAAGATTAATCTTGACTTAACTTTTAGTCCAGGACTAAGTCCTACTAGAAGGGGACTCTTAAATAATCTTCTTTCCGATAGTAGGTCTTCTTCTGAAAATACAAAAAAGAAAGTACAGGTAGAGACACTCAAAGCTTAACACTTACCTATTGCAAATGTTTCTCTCATATTCTGTTTTTAAAAAAATTAAAGGGTCTTTCTAGATGGACTTAGTCTGGACTACGAGCTAGCAGACTAAAGTTCTTTGTGATACCGGCCATGTCTTTAGGGGAAATCGAAAGAAATAAGATTTGGGGATTTTGGGGGTTAGTTGAGCAATAACAGATGAAACACTAGACTTCCGATCTACTCGCATTGCTGCTGAGGCTTCTGCACGTATGCTATACAAGATGTTTTCGTATTTACCTACCTGACGCTGGAGCGCCCTTCCCCATGAAACATCACAGAAATCATATAGCGACGAAGGCGCTAGAAAGGAGACTCTCCACGCATTTGATGTACGCAGCGAAGCCAGATAATTTTGTTTTTGTTGAGAAATCGCCGTGCGTACTGAATTAAACAAAAGCGCGCTACGCACTGAAGTACGCTGAAAAAGGTTCAAGAAGCGTACCATTAATAATTCTTACAGGATTTGAGCCAACGGTAGGCCTATTTAATGACAGAGGTTTTGTTTTGAATGAAGCAAAAAAAGGAAGTGTAAGTGCGATGTTGAAAAGTTGGTGTAGTTGCCACTAGAAACAACTTTAAAAAACAAACTGATTGTAAATAGCTTACACAATTCAAAGTCGAAATGGGGTAAAAATAAGAACATTTTAAATGGGGCGCGAAATTTACTTTTGAATATACCGGAATATATAGGCCTACAAAAATGATTAAGAGTGTGATAGTAAAAATATACCATCGGTAAATTGTGACGTTTCAATTTCACGAGGAAATGGAAACAGTCAAAATTTAACCGAATGATTATTTTTTTACTATCGCACAAATATAGGCAGTCAATATTGTTTATTATATAACACATAAAAAATTTCTGTCATTTGATTGGTGGATACTAGATCACATGACATAATATATTTGAGACTAGTTCCCCAAAATGCACAGGAGGAAAAACGTTCCATAAAAAGCTACTATTTCCCAGTCACGGGAAATAGTTTCATTGTATGGGAACTTTTTTCCTGCAATGGTATCTTGCATCGCCCATGCCTCACGGTGATTGACCTCTGACACTGCATCTTCTGCTTGATATATGCGTGTTTACATTTCACCGTTTTTTTTTGGCAATTTCTGCTTGAATTTGTACTCAAAATGGGAGAAATATCATGCTGTAGTAGGTATACCGTAAAACAAAATCCTATGTTAGAGCAGGTTGAGAAATTTGTGGGAGAGAGCCGCGATGGATTGAACCATGACTAGAGTCTAGCTTTGAGTTCATCATGAAAATGTGAATGAGGTGCGGTGCATGGGGGGCAGCCGATCTTGACGAGACTTGGCAAGTTTTCAAATGAGTGAAATATTTTATTATGGTATATAAAAACAAATATTGACTGCTCTTATATCGTGAAATGGTACAAAATACCTCCCCTCGGTGACTGGAGACCGTGGGCCTACATTACCTCGCCCTTCGGTCTCGGGAAAATATTAGGCCCACGGTTCTCCAGTCACCTCGGGTAGGTATTTGCACCATTTCCTCAGAGCAGGTCAATATTGTATAATATCATGATATACTGTCATTTTTTTTCATGTCATTATGATGTTGGGTGTGGCTGCGAGGTATCTCTCTCGCGCAATCACGGAACCCTGCAGGCATTCGCTGTATGAATTGTCTCATACAAACTTGATGAAAGTGAATCTTGTAGTTTAATGACAGTATTATAGCCGGTATAAAAGGAGATGAAGGCCTATTTATGTCCCCTGGAGCCATAGTCGGGCTTCTCTACAACGGAACTTGAGAATCGTCTAAATCGAGCGCCTATTGTAGTTTAATAAAGGGCCAAATGTGGCATCTTTTCAATATTTCATGATACGTTAAGTACAGGACCTGATACCGAGACTGTTGATAAAGAGGATTTTATCAATCGCGATATTTGGGTTGGCGGTCGAACCCCCCTCTTGATATTTTAAAATTATAATTAGAGGGAAAAAATTCACGTCCAACAACATCGGAAAAAAAAAAACTAGCTGTCCAACATGTTTCATATCGCACAAACGCCACAATCGGGTGAACTGAAATTTGGGGGATGCGCTATAAGTATATCGGATGAAACAAAAAACAAAAGCAAAACAAAACAAGGTGCTACAATCACAAAAGCCACTTAAAATTTGGTTCTTTTTTATATAGGCCTATACTTCGATTTTTTCTTCGTTTTCATTCCTTTCTCTTCCTTTTCCTTCTTTCCAGGCTTTGCCTTTCTATGTTTTTCATTTTTCTTCTATTTTCTCTTTTTTTAAGGACCCTTTTGACGGCTATCCCAATTCCTGTCTATAAGAAGTATTTGAATTAAAACTTGTTGACGAGATCTCTATCTATTATTATCTTGCGAAGATAGTGACAGCACAATATTGGATGGAGATGGAGTAGTATGCCCTATCCGAATAGTACTGATCGCGTTCTACCAAAAATAAAAACAATTACAATCAATAAATATCAAAACAATAAATAACGTATAATATTATATTCTATATAGTCCAAAACCAAGTCCTAAAAGCAAAAGGCATCCCGATTTTGCGCATATGCCTAGGCATTTTATGGCACATGCAATCCTTGCTGACTAATGAGTAGGTACAACCTGCGTGGACTTGAAACACGGACTGAGCGCAGTGTCAGTTTTGCTTTGACGCGCTCAACTAATGCATAATTCAGTGTGTACTGTTGGTACAACTGAATAATCATGAGGAGGTGTAAACGGGCAGAATAGCATCGCGTCACATTCTGCGGCATGGAACAAAACAGGTGCGTTTGGCATCGCAAATTGCACGAGTTTCGATCTACGCTTCGTAAGATCTATGTGAACATCACAGAATTTATAGGCCGAAGCACACCACACGGATCAAAACATGCACGCGTAGCCCGATGATTTGTAAAGCCCCCGAACAAAATTGACAAAACTAATAACGTCTATTTTGCTGTAATGCATATGCACGATTAAATCTCAAAATTATCGTCCCCAAAACACGAATATCAAATCAATTGTTCACAAGATGTAGCAAAATAACTGGACAAATATATATAAACAAATAGAGACCAAAATAGACTTTTATCATACATTTGGGAAGCATTTATTATGTTAATCATTCCAAAAAGTGAAAAGTAAAATTTGTTACTCAACTTTTAACGATACCATTTGGTCAAGTTTCTATGAACAGATTTCTCTTAAAAATTTTTATGCTATGAATGGAATATCATCTAAGAAATAGTTAAAATCGCTCATGGAACCTCTTTCGTTCAGTAGAACTTGAGGAAATACATGCAATTTTAAGGCACAGAGATGACGAACAACAGTTGTTTGCCAATTCAAACCACACTCGAGTGGACTGCGTGAAGTCATTGCACCCCCCCCCCCCTAGCAACGCGGTGCGCAATTGGTCAACTATGCGCCGAACTACAGCGTAGACTGCTGCGGTACGTCAGTGTGTTCGTAACACGGTCTATTTTTAGGTAGTGTGCTGAGGGGGAAGTAAAACCAACAATTGTTTTGAAATCGAAATCAGCTGATGTTGAAGCCGAATTGAATGGAGATAAGTTGTGTCTGAGGCACATTACGACCAAATCTGAGTAGGTTATATGTGTCTGGCAAGAAAACCAAGGTTAAAATTAAAAATATGGTCAACTGTTGAGTGTCCTCGGTTCGGAAACTAGGCCTAAAGCATGGTCTAATCTCCTCGCTTAGGACTAAAAAGGGAAAGCAACAAGTTTGTTCATCGGTAAGCCGCGCACACATGTTATTTGAGCAGGTACTTGTAACCGAATCATGTTTTTTATTTCATAATGAGAAAATTTAGTTTTTTTAGTGGCCTAATATCGTTACAATGAAGCCTCCTTGTTTAAAAAATTGCCTCATCAGAGATCGTAGAGTCATAGAGTATTGTTGTTTTTAAATATTTTTTTTTGTTTTGTTCTGGTTTAATTAACTTAGCTTAGCCTACATTTGGCTGATTGAGGGTCGCTGGGGGGAAATCCTTTAAAATATTTTTGTTAAATCAATAAATAAAACATTCGCATTGAAATTTGTTGGGAAATTGGAGACTATACCTTGTGTTTTGGTTCATTGTTTTTTGACATGTTCTGATTTGTTTGCTTTTGGGGGTTGCTTTGTTTTGATTTTCCTTTGGGGTTTGCTTTGTTTCGCGGTACTTGTTTGTTTTAATGGTATGGCGTTTGGTGTGTGTGCCTTATAATGACAGTCTTTTAAGTTTATTTCCATTTCGGAAAATTTGAAAAGAAAACTATATGCTGCGGGTTGTTACCTAGACTATCGTAATTCGTTGTCAACTTGCGCACATCTCACATAGGCCTACGCAAAATCCCTTGAACTTTGCCAGAGTGAACTTGCATGAAATACACGCACCGGATGTTCACGGATGGCTGCGCGCATACTCATAAGGACGATTGGATACATTACTCGCTCAAGCCTGATTTGATCCGGTAGTGGTGTGGCGCGAAGGCGCTAGAAGGGAGACTCTCCGCGCCATTGATGTACGCAGCGAAGCCAGATACATTGTTTTTGTTTCGAACCCTCGCCGTGCGACTGGAGTAAGCAGTACGCCTACGCACAAATGCACGCTAAAACAACGTTCAAGAAGCGTAAAATGGTGGGCGCGGTCAGGAAACAAATGAACGTGTTGCCAGTGCAAATACATGATAATTAAATATGGGTTTAGTCCCCGACGAAACAGCTTTTTGGTTTATAAAAGCTTTCGTTTATATAACCAATAAATCATATAATTTTTATATTTGTTGTATTCAACAATTTGTTAATTTTAAACCTACCGTTATATTTTTTTTTAACTTGTGGGATGGATGCCCGGGGATGGTTGAGCCCAGGGTGATGGAGGAAACTGACACAGGGAAGTACCGTACGTACGGGTATGTGAGCCGTATTGTTTGACACTATAAAGCGACCTGGACTGAACTATTATCATTTGAACTGCAGGATAAACTGAATTTAGTCATTATACAATGCGAGTCAATAAAAACCCTACGTTCAGGAAAGGATTTTTTTCTTCAAAGGTTAAACGTTATTTTTGTACATAACTCAAACAATATAAAAAAAATAAAAAAAATAAGAAGATTTTTATTTGTTATTGGTGTCTTTCGGATTTTTGGTTTCAGAAACATGTCAATTTTGGCGGAGAGACCTAAAAATTCAGTTGGCCTATTTTTAGCCATACATGCGGAGAGACTGACACCGACGTAACCATAACACATTATAGCAAAGACCATTCACACATGCAATTTCAGATTGGTATCGATTTCTTCTCGACAAACCATATCAGTTTTGAATAAAATGGTCTATTGTGGTAATATAATTATAATTAAACTGATCTTCAAAAATTAAAATTACCATTGTTCAAGATTATAAATAGAAGTTTATTGAAAATCACTCCACATCAATGTCCTCTTCTGAACATAATGAAACTGCTCAAGATTTTTGTTTTCCATCTCTAAGGTAATTATTTTGCACCAATACAGTATACTCAGCGTCCATAAATTGCAAGAAGAACCTAAAGCTGAAGTTTTCTGTAAATAAATCGGAATTAAATTTAAAATTTTTCAATATCGCACTGATGGTTTTTTGAAGCGGAATACAAAACTTTTCTATTGTTTCACTTTTGCTCCCAAGTTTCGTTGAGGTTAAAACGCATGAAATCTTGCGGACCCAAAGTAAACGGTGGTCTTACATCAGCTATCTTAAATTTCTTATTTGGGAAATCGAACACTTTTTACTCAGGCATTTTCTTTTGTAATCTACGGGCTATTATTTTTTATAATTTTTCAATTACTCTCCCACCTTCTATTGTTTAACATAATTTGGTTGTTAAATGTTTTTACCAATCACTGCTGAGACCATGTTACTCTATGTAGCCGATGCATCTTTTGGGGGGGTGGCGGCAAAATCGGCCAACAGGATTTTTAAGTCCTTAAGGAAATAGGCATAACCTTCTCCCAAGTCCAAAGGACACCAAATAAACGTTTCTGAAAGCCTGTTTATCCCGCTTATACCATTCAAACATTTGAGCAGAACAACTTCTTAACTATTTTAATTATTTTTTATTCTGAATGTAGGGGTTTTTTTGACTCACACTTTATATTATATGTCAATATATGTATTGACCAGATGCAACATTATAACTTTTATTTTATTTTTATGTTTTTTGACCCCAACTTATAGCGTATTAGTCGTTGTTTTTTTTGATCAGGAAAAATGTCAAGATCTGATTTTTGCACCGGAACATGCAACTTCCAACTATTCACTAAAACCTTCTTGGGAAACATTTATTAGCTTTGAAAGAATCAAGGCTTCCCCCTCGGGCAAAGATTACATGTCAAATTTTTGAAAACGGAGGATGTTAACATGTAATGTACCAACGGATTGGCTATTATCCTACCGATTAAAAAAAAATAAATCGTATGCCCAGTTTGCCCTATGTCCCTACTTGAAAAAGGAGAGACATATGCTTACCATTATCTCGTTATTAGATTTTGCAAACAAAGTTTTTTTACAAACAAATTTTCTTTAAAAAATAGCCATAATTGATACTTGGCCTAAAAACACTGAGTTTACACGATTTTGGCATAGCCAGGATAATAGCCAAACGCAAACCTATGCCTTACTTTTCCCATGAAAATCGAACATCACCTATAAAGCGTGTCCATAAATTTTATACTTTATTGGATTTATAGAAGGGAATATCAGAGTCGTATCGGGTTCTAACAACAACTTGTAATCATCAAACAAACAATAAATAACGAGGCCTATTATAACCTAATTCTTTCTGTAAATAAACACATAACAACCCATTTAAATATCGCCACATTTCGCTCTGCAAATGTGGCAAACAGATGCAATCGTACCACCCCGGGCTTGACCCAGACGGAGCGCAGCGTCAGTTTTTTTTGCTTTGACGCGCTTCGATCTCAATCATAATTCAGTGTGTACTTTTGGGGTACACACTGAGAATTTCATGAGGTTGTTTTTTAACACTGGCAAATAGCAATCGCTTCACAATCTGTCGTCCTGGACAAACAGTGCGTTTTTGAGCCTCGCAAATTATAGCGCCCCCCCCGCGTTTCCGATCTATACGCTTCAAAAACGGCCGATTCCTTCCTTACTCACGGGGTGGTATCCTATACGGCCGCTCCACCAGTCTATCAGCCACCCCCGCTCAAGCTACTGCACAGTAACACTGGGCTAGTTGGCGAGCGTAGCTGCAAGATAGGGCTTACAAAGTACAACAGTTATTCGGTATACAGTAATGTGGCTACTCTGCTTTCCTACCCCACCGTACCCCAATGGCTACGCCTGTCAGTTGCCCACAAGAGGTGGAGAGAAGGGTGGATGTTTTGATAGACAGAACCGGAGTAGACCCCCAGCTTATCTCCACTAGCTCCCGCCGCGGTTCCCCACGACGCCATTTTTTTGAGAGTGGATGAAAATTTCATGAAATGAGGTCGCTATACACTTTGAGCTCCGTTTAGCGTTTTTGAAAACGTTTTGTTAGGAAATCATTCCAATTCAAATCGTGCATCATCAAAAAACCCCTATATTCCCACTTTAATAAAAATGCAAATATATGCCAAAATATCTAAAAAACAAAAGTGGGCCATGAGAAATACCCGCGCTCGGCTGAGAGCCGGTGTAACCACGTCGCTACTCCACGACGGTGCAGACAGTCGCGTGTGTACACTAACTATATCCGTCTATTCGGCAAAATACAAAACACGGAATCCTGGCCGTCTAGTGTAACGTCTAGTGGGCTAGGTATCCATGTCCTACTACGGTGGTAAGCTGTGTAGTTAACTACCCTAAGCAAGAAATTGGCCGTGTCCTGATGAAACATCCACTTTCCACTTCCGTTACACAGAAAATAGGGGGGTGTCCAATCTTGTGGTTTATAAGATCTTGGTATGGTGTTTTACTCTTCATGTCTTTTCTCTTCATGAACTCGAGGGCGGCTAATGAGGGGTTCCTTTTTTTGAGACACCCACGGTATATGTAAAACCTTCCCGCATGGAAATGCCACTTTTTCATTGATTTCAAACCAGGTCTTATCTTTTGACTATAAAATGGATCCTTGGACATCCAGACATTGTCAGGCATAAGGTTTGCTCAGAAAGTTTCCGTCCCAAGCAAGATCAGCCATGATATTTTTTGCACGTTCAATCAGGGTTCCTAAATCAATCGGGATAGGGACACTCAATCACGAAGTGGATTTCATACTTCAGCACTGCTCTGCATGAAATCCGTTACTTATGGATCACCGGTCGTACATGACGTGGAAGCTGTTCCGCTACGCATTCCCGATTAACGTCTACTGCAGAAATAATCAGGTTACTTATCTTACATGGTGGCGCTATTTACTAACTAATGGCATATATTAATCGTGAAAAGAAAAGCTAAAAAAAAAATTTATTTTTTAACATGTGAAAAGTATTTTTTTTTTTGTATTAAAGAGAGCTATCAAATTAGGGTTGGAATTTTTCTTATTCATTCCGTTTTCTGTAAAGTTTTATGATATAGGCCTACATTGTACATTACACTCTCCGTTAGGTGGTATTAGATAATTTTTCAACGGCCCCGAATTGATTAAACATTTTTGCTTGTTCTTTCATATTCATCTCACTGCATTACTAGGCCCTTCGAATCGTCTATGTGCCATTTGTTACCAGTGTCACCCGCCTGGTTAATATTAAAGGGTCCTGGCCCGATCGCTACTATCCTCGTCCCCAGCAGCCCAGAATTTTACCGGAAGTGGTAAATATTTTGGTATCAGAAGAAAAGTTACTATTTTTTCTCATTTACCCTGTGAAATCTTAGGGCCAAAGGATGGTTGTGGTTTTGGAAGTAATGAGTGAACATGTACCCCAATTTGGTCGACCCCAAAAACAAAACTTTTATTAATTTTACTATGGAGCTTACGAAATCGACGTTTTCTGCTCTCAGACATGAAAACGCAGCATTGATATATCGGCGCGAAACTTTAAGGTTGGGTTTTGGTGCAGGAAGCCAATCTAATCAAGATGAAAAACTTTTCATATCACTAATCGGCTGGCGGGCCATCCCCCTTTAATATCATCCAAAATGTGTGGGCCCAAGTGTGTTCATAGTTATTAGGATGATTGTGACTTTTTAACACATGTAATAATACACCTAGTTCACTATTATTTTAATTTGGGCCTTGTTTCAATGGGCACGAAATAGCATCTGCGTACTTGTTTTTCGTTTTTATTATTGTATTTGGTAATCAGCTTTGTGGCCCATTAGTTCTTGGTTAATTTCCGGCCGGAAAGAAAATATTAGGCCTAGGAAATTGGAGTTTGTACTTTCGAGGTCAAATCAAGTTTAGCCTACACTACCTATATTTGTAGGTATAGGGAAATTTGACTACACTCCTGAAGGTGTATTTTCTTGTCTTTTCAAATTGTGCATCCTAAGGCATTGGAATCAACCACTCCAAGTTGATTTATTACATAATTACTTGAACATTATATTACGGTCTCGTAGCGTCACAGGTCATAAAAAATCCTTTGCACCCAAACAATGAGCCTTGGGCACAAGTGATCTTAATTTTATAATAATATAACAGATTTTAATGGTTTGTAATTGGTTCAAGAATTTGGTAATGTCCAAAAACGTTACTTAAATAAAAATTACACACAATGTAGAATATAACTGATACTTAATGTTCAAAAAAAGCGTTGCAGTTCACGATGATATGTCCTCTCACTCAGCGAAGACCTCCAATGACAAAGGCACAAGTTTCATACAAAACTCCAGGTAAATATATTCCAAGGGAATCTGTCTCAGTCCCCTGAAGGTAATCTTGTCCAGCCGTTCAAGACACAGGGGCTTTCCCCTCCCTCGACGACAAATGTTCCACAATAATAAAATCCAGGTAATATACCACATCAGTCCTGTCGCTATTGTCCTCATATAGGACCACAAATTGGAATCCTTTTTGATTCCGAAAACCTGAATCTCTTGGCTTTTAAAAGACGACAGCACGACAATTTAGCTATCAAGCCTCCGGCGGATCCCAAAAGTAAATAAATCCATGCACTAGATGTAGAACTCAAATCTACATTATTGTAGAAGTAAAACAGCTATAATTATTTATAACTACTGTATAGCTCCAGAGCTTCTGGGTTTAGCTCCTGATTCACCTACTGCCGTCAGTCCTTCAGTCACCATTATCTTATCTTTCACAGCTAGATTTCCCTTTCCAACACTATCATTACAAGCACCATCATGGGGAGGGGGCAATAAACATACTACAATTCACTAGATGACGCCAATCGGAATTCATAACCCCCCCCGAAATTACAGTCACCTTTCCATATATAAGCTTTGTGGGGGGAATACCCTGAACTTACATTTTGAACTCAAAAGCATAAACAAGTTGAAATCAGTTACTAATTTTACATCTTGGGGAATTCCCCCCACTTCCCTTATTGTTCAATCTTTAACAGTTGCAACTTGCATAAACAACTCTAGGGAATCACCTTTTCTCTCTTTTATAGTAAACAAAGTGCTTTTGCCGTGAGAAAGCTTGTAATAAAATTGAGAAAATATATTTTTAAAAGTTAATCAGAAAAATGGAGGCTATATACATCACTACTTTAGGCAAGCTAGGGCATTGGATAAAACCACTCCAAGTGATTATTGACAAAGTACTTGAAAAATATTTAGGCCTAGCTAGGCCGAATAATGTTAGGCGTGAGGGGTAACACATGAAAAAGCAATAGACACAAGAACCCCAGGTTGTTTTTTTTTTTTTCTGACTGAAATTGAGGGCACACTAAATCCATAAAATGTGCCAGTGTTCCCTTAAGAAGTTAAAATTTTATACTTACTACTGATTGCGATGACCCTTTAAGCTAAAAGTGTTATAAAGATACACAGAGTGATGGGGCAGGCGGGAAAAAGTTTTTGACCTGCCTAATGCGTGGAATAGGGCGTGACTGCCACCGCGTTTAATCCGATACAATTGATTTCTGTAGGGTGAAAGAACGGCCAATTTGCAAAGAAGTTGACCGATTATACCAACTGCAAAACATAAAGAAAAAACAGAAGGCCACTAGTAACCTGTTAATATCTTGGATGCATGGACATGTCTGATGCATTTCAAATGGCATTCAATTCCACCTGACGGCCACACAGCCTAGTTACACTAATATGGTATGCATGCGTGTAGTTTTGTATCGGTTTTGCTTGGCACCATAATACTCTTTGATCATAGAACCAGACGGCTTGACTTGGACTGGTATTATTCGGAAAACTCTGTCCCTGCCCCTCCATTAATCTAATCCCCCTGGGACAGAATAAAGGTTAGCCTACTATCACAGCGAATCGACTTAGGAATGGGCCTGCTATAATTTAATAGAATTCTGACATTGTCTTCTTGCAGTTCTAACCATGGGAATCACTGCAAGATATTTGCTGGAGAGGACCAATGTCGTGGGACATCCTGTCTTCCAAGTGAGTTAATAATTTGTATCCTCATAAGTTCCACTGGATTGCAAATAAACCTGATATTGTTATATTAAATGCCCCCTAAGCACACTGTCTATTCTGACAACCAGAACTTCTCTTTCTCTCCTCCTTCATCTACATGTCACTGAACTCCCTTCCTTTCCTCTGCCATGCCCTTCCGTCTTGCTTTGCCTTACCCTGTCCCACCATCCCACACCCTTCTTCCCCAAACACCCTACGGTAGATAGAGTAAACATACTGGCTGTTAGGTTCATTTCCACCGATAGGATCTCCTCCACGATGTAAACGTGCAACTAATGATGTACCCTCAAAAGACACATAAATGCCGCAATATTGCAACAGATTTGTAGGCAAAAAAAGTGGGGAAACGACATCACCTACTGGCCAGAAAAAAAGTAGATTTTTTGCAATGTAGGGTTAGTATTTTGTTGGAAACCCTCCATGGCGACATTTGAACTTTGACAGTTTGAGTGGAGGGACGGAATATGCAGTGAAGAGCAGAAAGAGAACTATGTTATGGTAAGTTCATAGTCAGAGGGTGTTTTGAGTCAATCCCACAATGCCACACCAGTTTTAGTGAAATTTCACCTCAATAGGGTCATGTGATCCCATAAAAATCATATTCTTAAACAAATAAAAACCCAGACTTTCACGCTCATTTAGCCACAACAAAAGTTAGTACTTAGGGAAGAATTTTTAGCATGATAATGAAAGATCTTGTAGAGAATAAAACTTTTGGGACACTTTTTGTCCTAAGTACTGACATGGTGTTTAGAAAAAAACAAAAAAAACCCCCCCCCCCCCTCCCCTCCCCATGTGAAAACCCCCAACCCCCCCCCCCCCCCCCCCCCCCCACTAAGCTTACAGTATAGGCAAACCTTGCTATGCCATCTGGGATTGATTCAAAACACCCTCTGGTTAGGTTCATAGTGTGGATAGCTACACAGCCAGATTCTTACACACATGTTCAAAATGACAATGTGTCTTTTCAGAGGGGCACTTTTTAGAATTGTGTAAAAAATTGTCAAAGGTAAAGTAAATTCCCACAGAAGAAAAAAATTAGATGTCTTTAGCATTCGCCGCTCTTCCACATATTTTCAGCATTTTGTATAAGAGATCTGACAATTCCATATGGACATAACAATTTGAACCAAAAAAAACCAGGAATTAATGGGATTTGTTTTTTTTTTCTCGTCCCCAGAATGCTCCAAAGTTCAGATTTTGAAAAGGGACATGGACATGCTTTAAAAATCTTATAATACCTCCCAAAAAAAGTTTTATTCACAGTATGTATTGCGTTATCAATGTAAAATCTGCATGAAGCTGTATTTGAGAAACCGTAGTATTTGATAAAATTGGGCTTAACATCATGGGTTCAGACAAGCTTTGAAGAGAATCCAAAACGAAAGTGATGTCACCGCTGGCCGGCGATGACCCCGAAGTGACGTCAAGCATTTTAGTGACTGTAAAAGTATCCTTCTAGTTCTTGCCAAGTGTAGACTAAACAGGTTTTATATGTGCAAGTGTACAGCCGCGTGTGCTGAATAATGGTAAAATACTATGCTGCCCTATGCACGTAATGCATGACGGCGCGCGCACCTTTCTGTTTGGTGTTTTAGGAGTATATGTGCTTATAGGGGAAAGGATGAATATCTTGTCTAGGGCCTAATAAAATTTAATACTAGATATAGCAAACCCTTACAAATTACATATTGGCTCCAAAACAATAGGTAATGACGATTTACGAAAATTTTCGGGTAAATCCGCAGGAATTTGCCATTTGGCAATCTTGCATCGGCATGTGATAAGAAAAACGGGGTAAAACTCTTCTCCACAGTGACGTACCTCTGTAAAGAGGAGAGACTTAACTGCAAGGAAATAAGGTAAGATAAATACCTTTGTTGTAATGTTATAGGACACAGCTACATCGACTATCACCAAAAGCGTGAACGTCTTAAATTTCACAGGCCAGTCCTGGCGTCGTATCGATTGAGTGGTTTGTTTTTGTTTTGTTATAGCTGGTACATGTGCGTTTAGGGGGTGTGAGTCTTTGTTACTTGACGTCACTTCGGGTCAAAGCCAACTCCAGAATCTTGCGACGCATTCGGCGAAAAAACGGGAGAAGGCCATGTACGATGGGGTATATTTATCCTTGAAAGTAACAACTTTTCCGATGTTCACTTTTGAAAATCTGTGTGAGATGTGATCAGGTACTGTAGCTGTGAAAATGTAAGAATGTCTACGCAGCTGTGTTCCTGGGACCTTTAAATCATCTGAACACTAGCCTAAGTATAGCATGTGTGTCTAATATTACATGCAAATTCAATCGACTCTGCTTTCCATTGATAGATTTTAGTAGATTTTTAGTATGTTACTAAGAATTCTTGTTTAAAAATCTTTGTGCATTAGTTTGGGATTTTGGGGCTTATTTTCATGAATTCAAACCATCTCTGTGTAATCAAAGTAAAATTATAGGTAAAATTGTGGAATGGCTAAACTTGGGAATTATCAGGAAAGAATGGCAATAAGAATGAGTTTCAGTAACCTGACCCATCGACCTTTTTCTGACACACTTATGAATTCGGAATCCTTAACAGAATAAATCTGCTTTATTCCATGAAGGCCGGTTCCTAACTTCATAAGGGTGTCAGAAAGAAAAATTGTCAGATGGTGTCAGGTGCTGGAACTCAATCAGAACCGTATTTTAGGAAGCTTACTTCCATATTAGAACAGAATTAAAATGGATTGTGACTTTGAGGGTTGTGTAGTAACCATGATATAATGTAACTTGTCTTGGACTGTAGCGAAAGAGGTCAACCTGGCGTCTTAGTCCGGTAGCGTATACCAAAATAGAAAAGGCCAACTTGACCCAATGAGACCACCTAGATCAACGGAAATCAATAGTCTTACAGGAATAAAGCTCATACACACCCCCCCCCCCCCCCCCCTCTACTGCTTATCGATTGATCATGGGTTGGGTTTTGAAACAAATCTAAGCAGCTTAAACATTAAGAATTGGGGTAGGTACGCATACGGAAATTAGAGGCCAGGTAAACTTATTTGGTGAGATGTAGTACCTGTAGTGCAGTTTGATTGCTCAGATTGAATGCATTGCAGTACAGTTCTACAGGCAAAAAGTTTTGAATTAGGATCCCAAAAACGACAAACAGGGCGGGGGTTTGGCGGCGGCTGCATGGTTTAGTAAAATAATCATTATTTGTCATTCACCTGCCCTTTTTGTTGTAGATCCAGTGATGCAAGTATCAGGCGTAAAGAGAAAATAGTGGCAGTAAATCCCATTTTACATGGACGGCCAATTCCAATGCGGTCACTGATTGATGTTGGTGGCTTTCTCAGCTTCCGTGTTCCATCGTAAGCGGCTTTCATATTAGCATTAACAAGAGCACCCCCTACTGCAGGTAGGGATATTCCAGCTATTATGGGAGTTTCTGTAACATGACCCCATATGACCCGACTTTTTTCTGACACACTTATGAATTCGGAAACCTTAACAGAATAAACCTGCGCTTTATTCCGTGAAGGCCAGTCCTAATTCATAAGTTCAGAAAAAGTTTGTCAGTGGGGTCAGGTTACGGAATTACTATCGTTTACTTTCAGGGAAATGAAGCAGAAGGGGCTCATTGCATGCACCTAGGGGTACACACTTTATTAAATTTTTGCATGAATTTATAGTGTTACATCTTCTTAGCGTATCCACAAGTCATTGGTAATGGGTGGTGGTGGTGTCCGGATTTTTCAACGAGTAAGGCTCATCCGGGGCCGATGTACATGATAGGAAAGCTCCTAACATGGCCCGCCATTTGAGAATGGGGTGGATTGGGAACATACACAGGGGGTTTTACACCCTACTCTTATTCGACACTGACGGCGAATGTAATGTACAGTTGTGACTCGGTACCGGGACCGACGGGATGCTTTCATGATCTTTTAGCTCAATTCCAAGTGAACCATGGAGAAAAGTGGTATTCATGCATTTAATCAACAGCTCATATACAGTTAAAATCCAGAAATGAGCAACCCAAATAAATCCCAGCAAGTGACCCCACCCCACCGGGATTTGAACCCGTGAATTTTTGGTAATTTCTCCACAGGTAAGCACCCTAATCGCTAGGCCACACTGTCCCACATTTTATAATCATAAACCAATGGGTGTAGAAGCCCGGTTCATTTTTTCGCTAAAATTAATAACGCCATATTGCCAAAAAACATTTCCTTGAGCAACTCTTCGTATTTGTTGTAAATTGTACAAGAATTCAGTTATTAAATAACACATTCAAGGTGCGATTTATCCAGATTTCAACAAATTGAATACCCATCATGAAACGCATAGGTGTAATGTTATAATCCCTATAATTAAAGCGGCACTGGATCATTTTAACAAAATATGAATTTCTTCAATTTCTTTCAAAATCTATAGTCTCGGCCTTAAAACATATATATTTTCACATAAAAGTAAAATACCCAAAAACAGGGAGGGACATTGATATGAGGATAAGACATAGTTAATGTAGGCCAAACTTTAAGTTTTCCAAACTTAATCAACAAATGTGATATTACATGAATATTTTTGACTCGTTACTCACTGATATTAAAACCACAAAGGTTATAGACCGTCAAACGTGTGCAAAGTGGGAAACATGCATACGGTGTGAGGCTTATTGTGTTAAACGCCATTTTCTCGTTGACTGAATTAAACGTCGCCGGCGCCGTTAAATAGAAAATCGTTCGTTTACACATAAGGAAGCTGATTTGGTCTTAATCATTTCGGGTGAGGGGTTTTGTATATAAGCTTAAAACAGCAAAAATATCGATTTTGAAAAATATTGGGGCGCACATTTTAAAATGTGCCAGTGTCTCTTTAAGAGACAGGAGATTTCCAGAAAGAAGCGCCCTCAATTTTCGCGAACCCAGTTTTTACATATTGGAATGATTACCAATGTATTAGATCACACAGGAAGTGAATAAGCCGAATACAACGTCTTTATGAATAAGATGATGATTTCTACTTCTGTCGTGCACGACAGAAGTTCAAAGCGTGTTTTTCTATGGGGAGCGATTTCGATAGCAGGCAAATTCAAAACAGGTTGTCTTTTGCACCTGTTGTCCAATAAACCTTCGAAACGTTTTCGGTAGGTGGTCTACAACCGATCCAGTGAAATTGAGAGAAATTTGTATCCTAAAAAAAATCTCCTCCTGTCATTTAAAGAGAAAAATGGAAATTTGAAAAAATAGTTGCCTCTAGATTTTTCAAATTGATATTTTTGCATGGTTATAAAGCGATATACATTAGCCCTCACTTGAAATATAAGGGCCCCAATCAGCACGCTATGGGTAAAACGGAACGATTTTATAATGATGTCGATTGGGGACAGGTTAATTCAGCAGAAAACGCGGAAATGGCAGTTAACACAAGAGGAAATCATGCCAGAGATGTTCTCACATCATGTACCCTTGTTTGACGGTCTGTGACCTTTTTGTGGTTTTAATATCAATGAGTACAAGTCTATGATATTCATGTACTAGACACATTCGTGATAAAAGTTACAACAAAATTACCTGGTGTCTTTAACCTCTATTAATGTTCCTATTCTGTTAGGTATGTTATTTAATTGTAAAATTATCCTATTCGTCCAATGGCCTCTAGACTATCATTTGCAAACAAATTTAAAGAAATTTCATCATTTTCTGAAAATGTGGCCAGTGACGCTTTCTATGACTATCAAATTAAGATGGTCTATGATGGGTTGTAATCATTGTGAAATCCACCAGTGTACAATAAAAATTGTGATTACAGTTTAGAGAAATAAGCTGAAACCTAACAAGCAGAACAAAACTATGTGCAATAAAACAATGACACAAGCAGAAAAAATGAGGACAGGATTAATGGGATTAAAAGTGAGTTTTGAGGGGAAAATGTGAAAATGCACCAATTTGTAAGTTGGCATTTTAGATGTCCTGGGAGAAAGGAGGGGAAGGCTGGGCCTGGGAGGAATTTCCGATCCTTGGTGCCGCCCCCAATAATTTCCGATGCTCTTGGCCAACACAGTTGAACGCTCCCTTGCAAATACCTGTTGGTCATATATCAACATCAGTGAAATAGGTGTTAGATTTTAACATGAATTTCCTTCAAAGTCCTTCACATCCTTGGGGGAGGACTATGAAGCCACCATAGTGTTGGGTTTGAAGTGATCAAACACTAGGCAAAATGTAATATAGTTGAGTCTTCGAATTTCAAGAACAACCTTTATAGTAGTTATTTCGACAATTTGTTGCAGAGTGCAGTGCTGTTCTTACTAACAAAGTTGGAAGATACACATCATAGTAAAAGTTAGGATTGGAGACAATTGGCGAATTGGCATCACTCCAAGTGTTATCCAATGTGAGGTTTTTATTCCATGCACTGCAGGGGACAAGAGTTCTGTTGACTTTTGCCACCCTGACATCCCTTGTGCCACACCTCGTTGAAGTAAGTAAATGTTCTGTTACGGCAAGTGAGGACTTTGTTCTTTGACACATACGATTATCCCTTTTGCAAGGGAGTTTACAAACCTGACCCATTTGACACACTTTTTTCGGACACTTATGAATTCGGAAAAACTTAAAAAAAATTAAAGGGGGAAATTAAGAGCAGCGATTTGCTATCCCGAAACATCGAAAAATCATCAAAATTCATATTTTTTTTTTTTGTTATTGGCATGGATATGCGAATATATCTTGAAGTGGTTGGCTTGAAATCGGGTATTTAAAGACAAGGCCAGTACTTGTTATCTGATTCTGTAATTTCTATACGTGCGTATCAAAAATTCACACTGAGATCAAAACAGCCTCCAGGTGAATATCCCACAATTTTAAAGCGTGTAGTGTGTGCAGCATGATTAATACAGTTTAACCTCAACACAAACATTATTGATGGTTGTTCATTCTGTTCTGGTTGTAAACCGGAAATCAGCTGTTTTCAAATTTGGTGGTTGTGTCTACATTAAAGACAGGTATATGAATGTACAGACTTATCCTGATTTATAAGTTAAAGAAATGGATTTCCACCATTTTAGATTCTCTCGCAATATCGCTGCTTAATCCCTTTAACCAGTGCTTTATTCCGCGAAGGGTTTCTGAATTCATAAGTGTGTGTCAGAAAAGTGTGTGAATGGGTCAGGTTATGGAAACTCCCCTTTGCAGAATTGAGAGAATAGTTTCATTGATGTAATGCCATTGGATCCAATTGCTACGTTTTTGTCTGTAGACGAGGGATTAAAATCCACAACATTCAATAACAACATAAGTTATCAGCCACTGATACATTTAGTCCTTCAAGCAATTTAATTAATTTTCCATTTTAACCTATGTATAACTTTTAACAGAAATGGTGGTAATTGTGTATCTTGGACTACTGAATATCAATCAATTCGCAAATTGTTCTGTTTGATTACACCTCAAGGTACCACCTTCTAGCAAAATCTTGTTGACTTTGGACAATCAGTTGCACGAATATTCACCCTGTCTACCTGAAGAACTAAGTAGTTAAACTAGATTTCAACCAATGATGGTTTGATTTGATTATTGCCTTTCATAGTATAGACAAAAATGATGTTTTCATAAAATTATTATTGATAATTGAAAGCGTGGGAATGTGGATAATGAAACAAAATGTGTTTTCTGCAATAAGCATCTTTATTTTATTTTGGGCCACTTTGGACCATTACCTACAAGTATCAGGAAAATAGGACAAGATGTAATCAATTATGGGATGTGTCTATGTTGTCGGCATAATACAACTGTTCCTCAACCTTTTGTTGTGTGACACTCTTCTCTTTAAATTGTTAAGGACTCGAGGATTCAACAAAGGAAAGTTACTGCTAATTTAAAAACTTCTAAATATATAGGTTATTTAAACTATGATTCCTCTACATATAAAAGGGAGAACTCTTGTTTTTATTCATGTTATTTGCTTGTAAAAAAATGCTGGATATGTTATCATGTGTAGTGAAAGGATTCAACCATGATGCAGTGGACACCGTTGGGCATCGTCGTACCTGGTAGACCCCCCCACTTCACACAACACTGGCCTGACACAACACACTTACACAGTGGCTCCGTGTGTGGACAACATACACACACAGTCACCACCCAGGCCGTACACCACACGGGGACACGTGACTGTCTTGGGTTGTTACTAAATCAAGGATTACATACCAGTAAGTACAGAGATGAGTAGAAAGTTACATGCGACATGTAACTACCAGAACAAGGGTCAACACGCCACGAGTTTACAGCCTGGAAGTTTAGGGAAATATGAGCCACAGGCAAGCACCCGAACTGCAGGCCATGCTCTTCCCACAATTCAACAGTCACAAAGATAAACCTATGGAGGACGAATGGGGGATCATGTGAATTCATGACTGCGCATCGTGCCTTGAATCTCTAAATGTAGGAAGAACAATAGGAAATCTTCTGTTCCGCCTCTTCATTAACAAACTCTCTTAACATCGATGACTCACTACTTGATAGCAAATTATAGAAACAAAATTGCTCATACAAATGTGTGATAGCTAGAGAGGATCTATAAGAAATAGGTGTTAAACAGGGGCCGTGCAGCGGACGTATGTGGAGACATGTCCCACTTTTCCGGGGTGTACGATGGTAATGAAGTCATGATGACTTACTCGGCAGAGACCACAAATTCCTGCAGCAGTGAGATTATTCTGGAGCATGGACACCATTGAACCAAAACCAGTGCTAGCAGAGGTAATGAAGTTAGTAAGGTACAGAAGGGAAGGAGGAAAAGTAAGAATGAAAGATGAGGGATTGGTGGGTAAATTGTTATCGTGAAGTAGTAGCAGTAGTAAAAACCAAAGTTTTAAATCCGATTTGTCACGACTAACGGGGGGGGCCGGATACACCACACACTAAGCCAATACTGCTGCGGCCAGTGGTGTAGCCAGAGGGGGGGCAGGGGGGGCAGCCGCCCCCCCTGTGGGGAATCGTGCCCCCCTCTTGCCCCCCCTGGAAAAATTAGGATTTACATAGCGCCATATTACTATACGAACAAATTTAATATATTGCTTGCCCCCCCTGAAAATGTACATGCCCCCCTTTCCCCCCCTGAAAAAAAAGCTGGTACGCCCACTGGGTGTGAGGATTTATGGGAGCAAAAAGATAATTGACCCATATGCCCTCCTGACGTCAATGTGGTGCGATGGCTGCCTTAGCTCTCATAGCGGATGCCCTTGTAGGTGAATCTTCTTTTTAGTTCTACCAGGGTAACCAGCTACCTTCATCGTCAGATTCCCTTAGAAACCCAATGGGGGGAGGTTAGCTCGACAACCCGCCCTGGGCGGTAGTACTGGTTACCTGGATACCAGTAGCAGGCCCTGCAGAAATCTCAAAATTGTGAGAATGGGGGAATTCTTCAAAAAAATTGCTTTAATCTTGACCGCATTTTTCCTTCCATCATGTTTCAACTGACTCAAGTTAAATTGTTATTCATTTGCCAATTCCTGTCGACTTTATTAATGATACATGCCTTACTTTCATTTCAGACTTGCAGTTCTACATATAACCTTAGAGGCCTGGAAGAGCTCCTCCTCTCCCATGTTACCCATCCATACCAAAATTTAGGACTGTGAAATCTACATTAATGTTGCCGTTCTCTGTGGTGGTGATCACCTTTGACGTGTTCTGCTTGAGATGCCATGCGTGTGGAGGGAGAAACAAGGCAAAAATTGGGCTTTGCCTGTCTTGCACGTCTATTGTCGATACAGACTTGCAAGAAGAGGAATGGGTCTATTGATATGTTCAGGTAAGAGGACAAATGATGACAATAAGGTTGTCTATGCATATGTGTGTAATGAGTGTGTTCATCTTGATGAGACTAGACAGATCTCTATAGTATATATGAACCTTTTAAAGGTGCAACAAGAGATTTCAAATCACAGATGTCCCAAAAAATGTGGAAAATCTGATTTTGCCACTGGTTGTAAAACCCTCTATCAAAAATATCCCCCATCAGAAAGGATTAAGGCCAAAAAAAAATTGTTTGATTGTACATAGATGATTTTTTTGTTGGGTCGGTCGGTCAAACTTTTTTTTTAATATCATAGCAAACTGTATTGAAACATGGTGTTTGTTATAATAAGTGGCTATAATCAAACCTAAAAATTTCAAGTTGAGTCTTACTCAAAAATGCATCCTTGTACTTATGAAACCCAACTACCATGCTAAAGAAAAACTGTTTAAACACATTTTTTGTTACATTTTTGAAAGTGTAAATTGAAAAAAAAAAAAAACTTTTTAGGAATTTTCCAAAATTAGGTCAGGATCTTTTGCACACGTAAAAGTGAAAAAAAAACTTTTTCCTGATTCCAAAAAGTAGGGCGGTCGGACGAGTGACAATCAAACAATTTTTGGGGGGGCCTTAAGCTAAGAACGTTTCTTGGTACAAAAATTGTGAAATATCGAATTTCTCCTATACGAGCAAATAAAAAATTCAGGTTATGTTTTCTATTTGAATTAAGCATACTAAATCACTTTTTTGTGGGCCGCCAGCTATGTAGCTGGAGGACCTTAGCAATCCGTGGTGTGTGTGTCTGTATGTGTGTATGTCTGTGTCACTAAAATTTAAGTGTTTTTTTTTAAATACCTCAATTGAAAAGTTGAAGTCAATTGGAACCAACATTGTGTCATAGGTGGACCAAGGGATCCCTCATAGGTTGATGAGGTCCAAAGGTCATGTGTCGAGGTCAAGGTCATATGAGGTCAAGTGAAAAATAGGCTAAAATGTAAAATTGACCTCAATTGAAAAGTTTCAAATTGAAACCAAACTTCTTCATAAGGTTCCCATTGGAATCCTCTCATATGTTGATGAGGTCAAAGGTCATGTGTCCAGGTCCAAAGTTCATGGAGCAGTCAACACAGCTTATATCTTCTTTGAATATAGCGAGCGCGAACGCCGAGAACCACGCGAATTCTACGTTCATTTTAATTTTGTAGCAAAATAAAAGGCAGGTAATCTATTGCAAGTGTCTAATCGATACGAAATCACTACATACCGAACGTACTGACTAAGACTAGGCTTGTTTGTACCATTTGAATGCATTTTTCATACCATAGTGCAGTCCGGGTCTCACTTTTTATTCCCACCCACACGGACGGGTCACAATTTGACGCGTGACCCCGAGAAATCTCCAGTGTAGCCTCAAATTTTGCTTCGCTGTGTTAAAACTATATTCCTGGTTTTTTTTTGTACCACGTCTTTTTAAAAATATTTATATTCCTCTAAATTACATTGTAAAATGATACCAAGCACATTGAAGAAAGTTTTCCGCGGAGACACAATTTATATGGAAAGCCCTTGCAACCCTCGGCCAATTCTCCTGTGCAAACTCAAGATATATTCACCGCAAACATCACTCCGTACCTTGCCGTATTGATTCCATCGCCACGCCCCATGTTTGTTGACCGTTATTTTTTTGTATACCAACGTGTCAGCAGATTATTAGATTCCTCTCATTGAGAGTTAAAGATTCATTAGCATAACGACCCTGGGGAAAGTTGTCGTCCACCTCATTGAAAAACATGTCTGAAGATAAACTTGAACACAACCCAGTTTACGGCAAGTAGAGGCGTATTGGCTACACCTACCTGTACATGCACCAGTTAATTGAGTTAACTCGGGGTAATTGTCTTGTGATTAGTTGGGCTGTGTCATTGGCTTTGCGTACTGAAGCGGTAATTGCGTGCCAAACCTTGGCTAATTTCTCTAACCGGAATTATAATGGCTGTAACCCGAGTTATGGAAAGGTTGCAAGGCTTTTGGCGTGGACTGTCACTGCATGATGCTGAAACGTGAATTTGATTTTATTTGAATTATTTGGACAATGTCTGGAAAACCAAAGAAAGCCTCTACAGAAGCTCAAAATCCATTGGGTCCTTTAATCGGGACGGAATTGGGACAGCCTGGTGTATCACCCGGCTCTTTTCGAACTGGCCTTTGATTTGAATGCACAAGTTTGACTCTCTGTACATGGGTACCAACCGCTTATGTCCCCTACAAAGGATGGTTCATTTGCTAGTCCCACTGTACCATGGGGAGAGCAAATTTCCAATTTCATCAATAGCTCTTGTACATATTAAATCCAGGCTTTAGTAAACCGATTAACATCCCTGCAAGTGGTCCTAACCGGGATTGAACTGGGGACCTTCAGCACCAAACGCAATACCCTAACCAGTTGGCCAACCTCTCCATTAAAATATAATATTTCTTTTTACAAAAAAATAATACATGTTTAAAAAAAAGGCTGACTCAGATTTTTCCCAGGGAGGGCACCCTCATTTTCAAATAAATTGAGTTTTTTTGCATATACATAAGCTTGTCCATATAATAATCACTGTGGAATAACTACGCTCAAATCGAAGTTCTTCATATAGAAAATCACAACCTTGTTTAAAAATTCTGGATCCGGAAATTTTGTTATACACAGTATTCATATGCACCGTTATGGCTGTAATAAATGGGCACTGCATGAAAACGAAAAATAGATTCATCTCTAACTTTGGAATTGAGCATTTTCAGGTGAGTACTTTAGTTCTAGTTGAGTAATTTAATTACTACACACAAATATATATTTCGAAATCTCTGAGTCGGCCTTTAATAGGAATGGCACATTCAACCCAAACCCCATCTGTAAAGGTTGTGCCAATATTTCAACCGCTTTGATGTGAGAGCTAAAAATGTGATTTTGTAATCCCCATAGAGTACTATGTAAAAAGTAATATGGTTGACCAAAATGGTCACATTTTCACTCAGAACTTCCGACCAAACGTCCTTTGGCTGTCAGATTTCACAGGGTAAATGAGAAAAATGTAGCTTCTTTCTGATACCAAAATGTGACCACTTCCGGTAAAAATTGGGCTTCTGGGAGAGAGGCTATTAGCAATCGGGCCCATGGACCTTGAACATAAATGAGAAAAATAGTAGACCACTTCAGGTGAAAACAATAGGTATGGGATGTGAGGGATTGTGATTGGACCATGGCCCTTAACTCAGAGCAATCATAAGTCACCAAATTGTTAAACTCCAGGCACTACTACCTTGACACAATCTGTCTGATTGGCATATAACAGGACCGATATGAGATACCCTCTAAGTAACCAACAAAAATAGTGCTCACATCTGTGTAAACCCATACCACCATTCTTACAGCATCTATTATTTGCTCATTTCCATGTTAACTTCAAAAAGTAACAAATTCAAGGAGTGTTAGATACCGATAGATAAGTAGGTAGTGACCAGGGTTAAGCATATGTAACACTTTGTTCTTGGAAGAGAAACAGCCAAAATTGAACAAAGTGACTTAATGTTTCAATTATTTAGTAGTGGACGGTGTTGAGTATGTTACTAGACTCTTAGGTCCCTCCGTGTTTTTGGAAACTTGTGGTTGTGGACACCATAGTTGTACTTTTACATAATGTCACTGATCTTTTGGGTTGTTTCCTAATTCAGATGTAGCAAAAATAGAACTCTGTATTGTATGGAT
>JAMKCH010009829.1:0-49778 GCA_023653785.1 Ophioderma brevispina | reverse complement strand
CGTCAGCCCAACTGGCCCCACGTTGCAAATTGGGGGCGTGGGGTCTTGACGACCTCCTCAGTTTCTTACTAATTTTTATTTTTTGACCATTTTAATCTTCTTCTGTGGTACTAATTTAAGTTGTCTTATTTATGGATGGGAATTAATTCATTTTTGAAGAAATGTATTTGCGGCCTTCAAATGAGAAAGGAAATCATGCACAATTACCATTTTCACCTGTTGACAACCATAGAATAATATCTTCTCATCCTTGTCACGAATCGATTTCGTTTAACGTTACTGGGGATCGAACTTGTTCATTGCACAAGTCAAACTAAATCAAAGTGCTGAAACAAGCTAAACATTCTGTATATTTATTCCCTCATTAATATTATTTAGTGAAGTAAATTCCTTTAATAGGAAACCTCTACAACCTACCGCAAATTGATAATAATTGGCACAATTTTAAAAAACAAGGGTCCGAGGATTACTATCATGACTCGACACAGGCCCAACTATAAGCCAACGTTGGCGCAAACCTATTTACGCCTATATGGATCAACGTTATGCCAATGTCGAACTTTGTACGTTGGGCCAACGATGAGCCCACTGGCCCAATGACCTTTGTCAGACGTCTTTTTTTGCAACGTTGGTCCAACGTACGGGACTACGTTGCGCCACCGTTGGGCCAACTAGTCCCTATGCTATCTGGTATAATGAATTTTGTGTGTTGTAAAACTTGTGATTAATGGAAAATGTCGCTCAAGCCAAAGCAATGGAACAGGCTCATGCGGTTGTGGGGGGCAACCGTAAGGGCAAAAAAGGGCCTATTACATGACCCCTCTGTTGATTTTTTATCATTATTACTTGAACGGTAATATTATCAGGTAAATACGCTAAATTTTTTTCAGCCCACTTTAACATGATACACCACACTTTGAGTGCCTTGAGCTAGAGTTTTGAAAAATACTGTGAGATGCTGTAATATTACATTGGTAGGTGAGTTTTTAGGTGGTTCTAAGTTTTCAATCGTAAGGAATCGCCTTTTTCATCGGGTGGTGTAGGGGGTACACATATTGAATGGAGAAAATCAATATTTGTCTTTTGCGGCGGTATTTAGTTTGGGGCTTCATCTTTGTCACTTTGTAGCTATTTTCATTTGACAAAAATAACTTGTGAGAATTCTACGACTTATCCTTGAACAAGAGATTTCACATCACAGGTGTTCCCCTTAAATTGAAAATCCGGGTTTTTTTGGCACTAATAAGTAAAGCTTCTAGGGGTGTGAAAATACTTTCCCATGGAAATGATTAAACTGAGAATTGTTTCTTGGGTACAAAAATTGGGGGTGCAACTTGTCTGAATAAAAAAAAAAATTACTATAGGAGCACAATAGGAAATCAGCCCTTGGTTATATGAAATTAAGGAAATCAAATCACCTTTTGCCAGTTTACTTCTCAGGGGGGGTGCATTTTTGTACCGAAATACAGTACAGAAATCTATTTTGGAAAATATCTTATCTAATGACTCGGGGGACTGTCATATGACCACATGGAGCTACCAGAATCTCTTGTTGCCCTTTTAGGGCTGGGTATTTTCTGAAATTTCAAATATTTCAAGACTTTTGGTGGACACTGTGTCACACACAGATTTGAAAATCGCACCATATATGACCAGACAACTCTCAAACCTTTTGTGGCTCTCGGTGTGGACCCCCACCATTTTCTAGAGGTTTTTTTGGAGCTGGCTTTTCAACTAACATTATGGATGTGCCGATGTAAACATTTTGAAAAGCATTTATATATGTGTCTCTTTATTTTTAATGGTATATGCCTATCTCTTACTGTTAGCAATGGTAATGTTCTCCATCTGGATTTGAGTTGGGATCCATATTACACCTTCATAAGTCCAAGGTAGTTGTAGTCCAAGTAACTGTGACTTTCAGGCGTGTTATCTTTTGACATTTGGGCGTCATCAATTTCACTGATAACTGCCGCATACATTACAAAAGGGTTAGTCCTACTAGTATCTAGTCTGATCATTAAGTAGTTGGTAGCCTACTCATAGATGTTGCCCAATTTTTGTTTATTGTTTTTGGTACTCGTATTGTGTTGCTGCTCCAATAAAGCATTTATGGTTAACAGCCCAGCATGCACTAAAATATCACTTGTCCAATCCTCAAATTTCTGTCAAGATAGAGTATTAAAGGTCTCTTCAATACTCTACTACATTAATGCATTCTGTTCCATAAACACCATGTGAGGCCCCGATAACATAAAGCATTTGAGAGCTTGAGTGAATAAATCTTAATAGCACTTTGGCAGTATTGCATCAAATTGTTTGATTATATGGCTCTGTGGTGCAATACCCAGTGAGATTAAGCGCGTACTGCCCAACACTGCACAATACAACCAAATATTTGGGCATTTGTTATGAAACTCGTCAGCAAATACGCTGTTTTCATTGTTTTGAAGCCATTTTAAACTCTTTTTTTTCAATCGTGTCCGCTTCTTCTTGCATAATAATAATATTGGATTGCTTTTTCGGCTGGATAACAGAAAATATATCGCCCTCGGGGCAAAGAAAATATCAGCTCACCTCTTCGACTCGCCCGATATTGATCTAGGCTCAGGTTGATATTTTCTGTTATCAACCACCCACGCCATCCAATATGATATAAATATCTTTATACTTCCACACAGATGGGTATGAAATTCTTTTAGTATAGAACTAGCATCACTCCAGTATTGAGACATTTGCAGGGTTTCATCGAATCTGAATACGAATTAAGTTATGTCCCTTCTATACAAACTTGTACGATTCTGTAATAATTATACAAATCTCTCCGAAAGTACAGTAAGGTGTGAATGAATGAAGATTTATGGTAAAGTTACAACACAAACTTAATCTAAATGGTACCATAACATTGTGTAACGTTAGGCCAAATGGTATAAAGTTAATCAAAGTTGCACAAAATTGCAAAAGGGCCTTACGTTAAACGAAATCCAAAGTTGCTCAAAAGCAGGGTCGTAACGCAGGATTTAATTTTTTTGGGGCTGCACGACTTCGAAAAAGTGGACCTTTTTTTCGGAAAAAGTGAACCTTTTTTGTAAAACTGGCACCTACCACCAAAATGGTCTTTGTTTGACTTTTTATCACCAAAAAGTGGACTTTTGTTTCAAAATTTTGCTAAATTTTGCCCTTTTATCAAAAAATCCGCAAACAGTGGACTTTCCCCTTTGTGGAATTTGAAGGGTGCGACCGCACCCCCTCTGCTACGGGCCTGCTCAAATTGTGGCAAAAAATTGGCAAAGATTTTCCTCAAAATTGGCACAAATTGGTTGAAAGTTGCACTAAATTGCACAAAAAAATGCAAAAGCTAGCACAAAGTTGCACCAAAAAGCCAGAATGCTCAAAGTTGCTCCAAATTGCAAAAAACAATAAATCCAAAAGTGCAAACCTGTGAAAAATTGCCGAAAGTTTGTGAAAGTGCGCAAAGACATTAAAAAAAAGTTGCAAGAAGTTGCTCAAATATATAAGTTGCTTGTCAACTTTAGGCAAATTTGTGCAGTCACATTGCGCAACTTTCGTCAATTTTGGACATTTTTTTAGTTTTTGACATTTTTTTCCCCTGTGCCCTGGGCCTCTGAAAGTAAAGGGAAAGTGGACTCCGGATGTGTTTTTAACGTTTCCCTTAATGTATTGTTTTGTGTATAACCATGGCAACCTTTGATCAACATGCTAGTTTGTGTGTGTGTGCATTTGTGGATTGTGAGAGTTTGTTTGTTGTCATTGTTTTTTGTCCAAGTTTTGTGTTTTGTCTTTGTTTAGTGTTTGTTCTTTAAAAAAACAATGTGATTGTTTTAATATAAGAACAACTGTGCTTGGGCGATTTAATTTTTTGGTGGGAGTACGTTTGGGTATATCATTGGATTTCTTTGCTGCCTTACTTTTTCATGTTCATTTTCTTATTTTTTCAATTGCCCTTTTATACATTTGGCCCTGTGTTTGTACTACATTTCAGTGATGAACCTTTTTCATGTAATTCTTCCCCTCCACAAACCGTGGCCTCTGGGTTTCTTTGCACTGAATGTTATAGCTTATATGTCCAACAAACGTATTTTTTTGTACTGGAGGGTGCTGGTATTGGGGTTTTGGGAGGAGGGATGTTTTTTGATGAAAGTTAAGGTCATGGTCCTAACCCCAGCTTTGGTTGCAGTGAGGCCCAAGTACCTGGCTTCCTTCACACTCTGGCTTCCATCATCCAATTTTGATTTATGTGCTATATATCTGCCCTACTAGCAGAGTGGCTCAGCTGACTTTGTTGGCTCTCTGTGCTATTTCCAATACCTTTGTTCAGGTTGGTTTGATCTTGACCATTTCCGGCACATGGTTATCCTTTTTGCCAGAAAGGTCAACTGGGTCCTTTTGCCATCAATAGTGGTTGATACACTACCTTTACGGTATGTTAGTTTAAGAGCATGGGCCTGGTGAGGGCTTTTGTAATATTTTCTGTTCCACCACCAGGTCAAGCACGGGTGAAGGTTTTTGCGAGTTGGCGATCGTCGAGTTGCGAGTGCGAGTTGTAAGTTGCGAGTACGAGTTGGGAGTTGCTAGTTGATGACTCGAGTTGCGAGTTCATGACTGTGAGTTGGATTTTGCGAGTTGTCACATGCGAGTTGCGAGTTACTGTATTGCGAGTTGCAAAATTTTATTTCTATTTTGTTTACTACTCTCTAATGTAAACGAGTGAGATGTCACTCTCCCTAAAAGAGTGAAACGCTTGTAAACCACTCCAAGAGAGTATTTTCTACTTAAAAGAACAAATTCCAACCAAAAAGAGTGAAAAACATTCCAAAAAGAGTGAATTTTTCCATTTCCACTCTTTCATATTGAAATTAAGGAAATCAAAATCACCTTTTGCCAGTTTATTCAATTGCATTTTTTGTACCGAATACAGTAAAAAATCTATTTGTGTCTTATCTATATGAAACACTGCATATGAACACATGGCTCCAAAACTCTTGTTGCACTTTTAAGATATTTTCTGAAATTTAAAATATTTCAGACTTTCGGGTGGACACTGTGTCACAACAGATTTTGAAATCAGCACCATATATGACCAAGAACAACTCTCGAACCTTTTGTGGCTCTCTGTGTGGACCCCCAACCTTTTCTAGAGGTTTTTTTGAGCTGGCTTTTTCCTAACATGTATTGATGTGGGGCCGATGTAACCTTTTGAAAAGCATTGTGTCTCTTTATTTTATATGGTATAGGCCTATCTCTTACTGTTTAGCATGGTCCTTTCTCCATCATTAGGATTTGAGTTTGGGATCATTTACACCTTCATAAGTCTAAGTTAGTTGTAGTCCAAGTAACTGTGACTTCAAAGGCATGTTATCTTTTGCACATTTGGGCGTCATCATTTCACTGATAACTGCGCAATACATTTACAAGTTAGTCTACTAGTATCAGTCATGATCATTAGTGTTGGTAGGCCTACTCATAGATTTTGCCCATTTGTTTATTGTTTTTTACTCGTATTGTGTTGCTGCTCCAATAAAGCATTTCTTGTTACCACAGCCCAGAATGCACTAAAATCACTTTCCAATCTCAAATTTTTTCTGTGTGCAAGATAGAGTATTAAAGGTTTTGATAGCTGAGTGAAATAAAATCTTAATAGTCCCTTTGGCAAGTTGTCCAATATTGTTGATTATTATGCAGCTGTGGTGCAATACCACAGTGAGATTAGCGCGTAACTGCCCAACCTGCCAATACACAAAAATATTGGGCATTTGGTTTGCAACTCGTCAATCAAATACTCTGTTTTTCATTAGTTTTGAAGTCCATTTAAAACTATTTTGCAAGTCCGCTTCTTCTTGCATAATAATAATCTTGGATGTCGCTCTTTTCGGCTGAGAACAGAAAATATCGCCCTCGCCAAGAAAATATCGGCTCATCTTCGACTCGCCCGATATTTTATTCTAGGCTCAGGTGATATTTTCTGTTATCAACCACCGCCATCCAATATTATATAAATATCTTTATACTTCCACACATATGGGTATGAAAACCTTTTAGTATAGAACTAGGCCTATCACTCCAGTATTGAGACATTTGCAGGGTTTCATCGAATCTGAATACGAATTAGTAGTCCCTTCTATACAAATCTTGTACATTCTTTATATGTAATCAAATTCTCTCCGAATACAGTAAGGTGTAGAATGCAAATTAATTTATTGAAAGTTACCAAACTTAATCAAAAGTACCATAACATTGTGTAGCGTTAGGCCAAATTGCACTAAAGTTAATCAAAGTTGCACAAAATTGCCAAAAGGTGCCTTACGTTCAACCAAAAATCAAAAAGTTGCTCAAATCAGGTCGTACGCAGGATTTATTTTTTGGGGCGTGGCACGAACTCGAAAAGGGACTCTTTTTTAGAAAATGAACCTTTTTTGGTAAAACTGGACTCTAACCCCCTAAAATGGTCTTTTTTTGGACTTTTTATCAACAAAGTGACTGTTGGATTTCAAAATTTGCTAACTTTTGGACCTTTTATCAAAAAATTCACAAAAAGGTGGACCTTTGACCCTTTTGTTGAATTTGAGGGGTGCGACCACACCGCACCCCCTCTGCATACGGCCTGCTCCAAAATTGTGCAAAAATTGCAAAGAGGTTCCTCAAAATTGCACAAAGTGTTTGAAAGTTGCACTAAAGTGCACAAACAATCAAAAAGCTAGCCCAAAGTTTTCACAAAACAGCCAGATGCCAAAGTTTGCTCAAAAATGCAAAAAAATTCCAAAAGTTGCATAAACCTGTGGGGGGGTGGGGGGGGTGGGGAAAATTGCCGCAAGTTGTGGAAAGGTGCGCAACTACAATTAAAATGCAGAAGTTGCTCAAATAGTATACAAGTTGCTTGTCAACTTTAGGCAAATTTGTGGCACATTGCGCACTTTCGGCACTTTTGGGACAACTTTTTGACATTTTCCCCCTGTGACTGGCGCTGAAAGTAAGGAAGTGGACTCTTGATCTTAGCCTCCTATGTGTTTTACAACTGATTTCCCCCTTAATGTATTTTTTGTGTATAACCATGGCACCTTTGATCAACATGCCTAGTTGGTGTGTGTGATTTGTGGATGTGAGGTTTGTTGTTTGTCCTTGTTTTGTCCAGTTGTGTTTGTCTTGTTTTTCGTGTTTGTTCTTTAAACATACAATAAGTGGTTGTTTTATCTAGAACAACTGTGCTGGGCAGATTTAATTTTTTGGTGGTAGTACGTTTGGGGTATATTCATTGGATTTCTTGCTGCCTTAATTTTCATGTCTCACTTGTCTTATTTTTTAAAATTGCCCTTTGTTATCACTTTGCCCTGTGGTGTACTACATTTCAGTGATGAACCAGTTGTCATGTAATTTCTTCCCCTCCACAAACTGTGGCCTCTGGGTTCCCTTTGCAACTGAATTTTATAGCTTTATGTCCAAAACAAAAGAAAACACACAATAAAAAAAAAACACCACAACCCCACACCACACCCACTCCAGGCAAAGACCCCCCAACCCCCTCCCCCCCCTCCCCCCCCCCCCCACCCTTCCTTCTTTTTCCTTTTAGTTTGCTTGTTACTTTTTTTTTGTTTAGATGGTTTTTTTTTCTTACCATCATTTCTTTCATAACCCCAGCTTGTTTTTTCCTGCGGCCCAAGTACCTTCTTCCTCACACTCTGTCTTCCTCATCCAATTTTGATTTATGTGCTATATATCTGCCCTACTAGCAGAGGGGCTCAGCTGACTTTGTTGGTCTCTGTGAATTGCCAATACCTGTTTCAGGTGTGGTTTTGTCTTGACCATTATCCGTTTCACATGTTACACCTTTTTTGGCACAGCAAGGTCATCTGGGTCCTTTTGCCATCAATAGTGGATTGATACACATACCTATAACTGGTATTTATTAGTTATAAGAGCAGGGTCCTTTTGAGGGCTTTAAATTATATATTTTTCTTTCACCCACCAGGTCAAGCACAGGTGAAAATGTAGAAGGGAAAAACATCTTGATTAAATTTGTTGCTAATGCCATTTGGATTAAGGGAATGGACAAGACATATGCACCTAAAAAAGTTTGTATATCATACATGTTGCATTTGGAAAACCTAACTTAATGCTGCGTTGTTGACAACTTGTCTGCTTCAACACTGTTTATCGTAATTGTGCTACCGCAAAAAGAACTTCCCTAGTCACCTGTGTAAAGTTCACAAGTCAGTGCACGTAAGGCAACGAACAAGAAATTTCAAGTCCTCCAAATTTTCTTGTCAAGTAGTGTTTTGTGTAGAAATTAGACACTCATAGATTCCTACCTTTCATTTGCTAGAGAAAAAAATTTTAAAAACTTAAAATTGAACAGAAATGGTAATTGTCTATGCTTATATTTCAATAGAAAACATAGGCTGAAATTCCATTTTGCTCCTATAGGAAATTAGAAATTTCACAATTTTTGAACAGTTCCTCACTTAATCTTTTTAAATGGGGATTTTTAATAGAAAACTTTACACCGTGGCAAAATAAGAATTTTCATGATTTTTAGGGACACCTTTATTTGTAAATATCTTGTTTGCCCTTTTAAAAATATATTTTGCTAAAAAGTGAATGTCAAAATTAAGCTTACATGCTTGACTTAAGTTTACATGAATATGTTCACTGTACAATGTTTGCATTTTACTGTAATGTTTTGAGATTTCAATTTTTTGCCCTTTATCCAGTACTAAGATGCATAATTCTTTTGTATTGTAGAAGACCAGCCTTAGATCCCGTGACCAAACTCTGGAGACCAAGATTTGAAGGCGTCTTGGGGTTTCCCTGATCGATGTTGACGGTTTTTTTGACTTGGGCTTAGCCAGCGTCAATGGTTCCCCGGCATTTTGGGAAGGTGCAAACAAAGTTAACACGGGGGTAAAAATGGAAAACTGTCGCAATTGAATTAATATGCATGTCAAATTACTCGCCTTATTATCCGGATCTAAAAATGTATAGTTTTGTTCAGATCCACTTCAAATGAGGACGCTATGGCCAAAATGTCCAAAGGTCAATGCACCTTCACGCCCCAGGGGTCAAAAAAAAATGTTATTATAATCGATTTTAAAGATGTAAGTGTCTAATTCATGTTTTTCGTGCATGCCACCAATTCAATTTTGCACTTAAATAGTTCAACTTGTTAGTCTGACCTTGAAAAGTGCAAAATGGCGCCATTTCAGTCCCCGCTGACTTGTTTGCCCCATTCCCCAAAATGCCGGAACATGGAAGCGGCAATCGCCAAGTCAAAACCCTTCAACATCGATCAGGGAACAACAAGACACCTTGCAAATCTTTTGTCTCCAGAGTTTGGTCACGGGCTCTACAGGCTGGTTCTTCTACATATGAATATTTTGATATGATATATGATATTTTGATTATTGTAAGTGTCTTGACATTATGGGTAAAATAGGTTTAAATGGGCTCCTCAGTGGGCCCACATGGGCAATAGTGACTGTTTAATTGGCCCCATGTGGGTGCCTACTCGGTTTTGTCCACCGGGCCTCGATTGGCCCCATGTGGATTTGCCCAGTTGGTTGCAGCTGGGTATTGCACAGGACAATGTGTGTTCCATCATAGGTTATCACTTTCTGGGGTTGTTGTGGCCTCACCCTACCCGAGTTGTACCATACGGGTTTCCATGTGGGGCCCATAGGGGGCTTTCATGGCCGAAAGGGCAAACTCAAAATTGATTTTATGGCACCCTCTTTGGTTGTGGAAATAAACATTAAGTGTGCGCCACAATTGGGGAAAACACACAATTATGTATGTTTTGTTTGTTTCATCAGCTAAACATCTCCCAAAAGATGGGAAAAATAAAAAAGTAAAAAACACCAAAAAACACTTTCCCGAAGAAATTTTCAAAATAGGTTTATTTTTAATATGATATTATGTTTCTGTTGTGTTTTCAAAATGTTTACAGTCTTTACACTCATCCTTTCTCTAAAAGGTGTCACCAATGTTAGTGTGAAAGTAACGAGATACATTTTCTGTTAGGGCTTTTGTGAAAATTTATTTTAAAAAATACTTACTAAAAATACACATTATTGTCAAATTTGCATTTTAGAGCATAAAAAACTACAGGTCCTTGAGAGACCACACCATATGGTGGCCCTGTGGTAAGCCCACCTCTAGCCGATGCCACCATCAACCCACACGGGACCCATTTAAAAAAAAAAAACCTTGAAAACCCATGTGCTAGAGCCCACACAGACCCTTGAATAACCCACAAAGGACCCATATGGGTTGCCCACTTGTAACCAAGCCAAATATACCCAATTTATAGCCCACATGGATCCAACTGGGTTTCCCCAGACTTGAAGCCCCAGGCCACATTAAGCCCACCTTTCCCATGTTAATCCCTGAAGGGCTGTTGGCTGGTCCCCCGCTTTATCAAATCTGAAGATTTTGATATCAGAAGAAAGTTCATTTTGTGTCGCCTGCAAGGATTTGCATGAGATACCTACCATCCTACTTCTGTCTGACTGCAGGCTGATGTCTGCCTGTGTTTTCAAGTTTTAGTTGTGGAGAAAGTTTCTCATCATCAAGAAGTAAAAGTCCATGCTACAGAAATGGGGCATAGATGCCTCCTTGAAACCTTCATATTTAATGAGGTCAAGGGTAGCATATCGAGGTCAAAGGTCTATTATGGCCAAGTTATAAATATGCTGAAACATCAATTGGCCTTATCCAAGAAGTAAAAGTCCAATTGTTACAGAACTTGGGTCATGAGTTGCCCCTTTGGGAACCTCATATCAGATCAAGGGTCCTATCAAAGTCAAAGTCATATGAGGTCATGTTATAAAATTTGCTGATAAGTCAAATTGGCATCATCGAGAAATAAAAAGTCAATTGCTACCCAACTTGGATATACCCCTTGGGAATCTTCACATGAGGTCAGGATCACATGCCAAGGTTAAGGTTTTATATAATGTCATTTATAAATGGACTGAAAACATCAAATTGGCATAATTTAACAGTTAAAGTTTTGTTACAAAAAATAAAAAAAATAAAAAAAATACCACATATTTTTTTTCACACCTGTCCTATGGGCCAATGTAGTGCACATTTAATTTTGTTCTACTATCCCAATGGTTGTCACCCGATTTAACTCCAATTGGAATTGGATCTTTATGTGGTATGATTTCCAACAGGGAGAAACGTCCGTCCTATGTAAAATCAGACCAGATCAGGCCACCCTCCTGTAAATCATTTTTGTACCAAGTAGGGGGTCTTTCAGGTAATTTAGCTAAATCTTCATATTGCATTACTTAACAATTGTAATCTTCCACTTTTTGTAATGTACATGTAACTTAACATTCTTATGTGGCAGCATTCAAGTAACTTCATCTAACATTGTGTCACATTGTGCAAACCTTGTAATAACTTTGCACAACTTTTCGTAACTTTTCAAACTTTGTGTAACTTTTATGAACTTTGCATAACTTTGTGCAACTTTTCGCAACTAGTGTAAATTTTATGTAGCTTTTCACACATTGCACAACTTTTTGTAACTTTCTGCCACTTTGCGGAACTTTAGGTAACTTTTGGCAACATTGTATAACTTTTCAGCAACTTTGTGTAACTTTAGGTAACTTTCACAACATTGCATGCATAACATTGTGCACTTTGTAACTTTCGCAGAACGTTCACAACTTTGCGGAACTTTTCACAATTTTCCGTTACTTTGCGTAACTTCTCACACACTTTGCGGCACTTTGTGTAACTTTTCGCAACTTTCCATAACTTTTGACAACTTGGGCAACTTTCTGTAACTTCCCGCAACTTTGTGCATACTTTGCACATTTGTGCAACATAGTTGCATACTTTTGTGCAACTTTGTGGCACCTTTGGGCAATTTTAAAAAACCTGCCATTTTGGTGTACTTTGCAAATCTTCCCAGTGACATGGGGCCTATACAGGCCGTTGGTTTCACATACATGCTACCTCAGGTGTCCTCTGTTAACTTCAGCAAGGACCATTAACAGACTACGCCTGATAGTTAGAACACTTTCAAATGAGACGGCGAGAGTCTTGAGGGAAATCTTACTAGGTCTTTTGTGAGACCGGATAATCGGCCCATGTTTCCTAAGACTGCAAAGGAAGCATTTGAGTGAATAACATGACGAATATTCCAAGTAAAATCCTTGCATCCTCTCTGAAAAATTTCTGCGATGAGAAGCTGCGGGAAAAGCCCAGGATGACAGGTGGGGAGATACAAATACCTAATATGAATCGGGGAATCGGTGGTATGATTTACCGATGTGTATATAAAGTATTGTTTTCTTTCAAATGACTTTAACATCAAGTAAAAGTGTACATTTGTGTAGAGATATTACTCGTGAATTGAATATAGTCATTTGATGGGGTATTAGCCATGTATTTTTTGTAATCCTTATGACTGGACGGACGATATGGTCATGTTATGGAGCATTTAAAAGGTTTGACCCGGTTTAACCTTAAATTGGTCCTATTGAAAGAGTGACACCACAATTTGAAAGTATACTACCTAGCTTGATATACATGTAGAAGGTCACCTAACTACCCAGGTGACACCCTTTTCTGTAGTGGGGATGAACGATGATGTTTTTGACCAGTTCCAGGGAATGACTACAGGATGTAACTGTGTGAATGACTTTGAAAATATGGAGTGACCAAGAGACTATTCCACTAAGGGCACGCTCCCACACGTATCAAATCATGCGGAGTTTCATTCTCTGGACATCGAGTGTTCAGCGTTATATTTCGAGTTTACAGCGCTCGCTGCCTATCCAGTTTGAACTCTATGTGCCGAGTTTCCAGAATAAATCATGCCATAATAAAAAGCATTATGTCCAGAATAAATCATGCCGAGTGTTAAAACTGGACATGATTTTTTTTAAACATTTGCAAACTGGACATGATTTTTTTTCAACATGACACACTCGACATGATTTTTTTTCTCAACATGAGCAAACTCGACATGATTTTTTTACACATACACCAAAATCAGGTCGAGTTTTCCTCATGTTGAGAAAAAATCATTTCAGATTTTTGAACTGGACATGATTTATGTCAACAAACCATATAAGAGCAAACTCGATGTCTAGATGGCAAACTGACATATAGCGCTGTAAACTCGACATATAACGCTGCACACTCGACATATGGCAGGAAACTCGATCTAACAGCGTGAAACTCGACATGAGCGGGAAAACTCGCCATGGATTGTGATCGTTGAGCGTAAAACTGGACTGATTTAATGTCACCTCCCCATATAGAGAGCACAACTGATGTATAGAGGGCAAACTGACAGATAGCGCTGTCAACTCGACATATACGCTGCACACCTCGACTATGCGAGGACACCTCGATACACAGCGCGTGAAACTCGACATGCGCGCGCGGGAAAACTCGCCATTATTTGATACGTGGAGCGTGCCAGATTCCACGCCACCACGACAAATCCCTAGAGAGTAACAACCGCACCGCGCCGTTATCCAGTTTGCCTCGCTACTCCTCGAGTTCACATCGCCGCAACCCGATCTCCTTCACTACACCTCGAGTTTACATCACCGCACCCCGAGTTTTTATAGCGCCGCAACCCCAGTGGCGTCGCTATTGGATCGCTACACTGCGCGTTTTCACGTTATACTGCGAGTTTGCAGCGCTGCACCTCCAGTTTATATCGCTACATTGCGAGTTGCAGTCTACACCTCGCGTTGACAGAGCTACGCCCTCGAGTTTGACTTCGTTACGTCTCGAGTTACAGCGCCTACACCTCGAGTTGACAGCGCCGCATCCCAATTGTAGCGCTACATCCCAAATTTTACAGCGCCGCAACTCGACGATTTACAGCACTGCTTGAATTTTTAAACTCGCCTAGAATTAAAGGTGCTTGTTCTGATTTAAGTGTATTGTGTTCTCTATTTGATTATGAGAGCCTGGCACTTGCCATCACCCCATCAAGTACCGTGGAACAAACTTGCGGTTTTTATGGGTAGACGCAATAATTCCTGTTGCAAAGCCCTATTCATTACTGTGGCAATATTGAGGTTAACCCACTAAAACGGCGTTTTTTTTGTTTATATCTTGGGATTGAATGGATTTGAGGGCTCAAATTTCAGACGACATTGAGAACAATACGGCCTTTTCATCGATATCCAATCGATACTACTTCCGGGTAAATCATGGTGGGTCCTAAAGAACTGATCGGAACACACAACCTTTAATAAAAGGCACCTACCCCAGAAGCTCATCAGGGTCTTAGCATTTTCTGGGGGACGCGTATGTAAGGGCCTTTTCAGACGCATTGACGTATCCAGATGACGTCCCCCGGGGGCAAACTGAAGATGAACTTTTGGCGCCCCTGTGGAAATTGAAATGGCACCCCATTCCAACTTCTTATTGTATATGGACAACGAAGTTTTTTCGGCGAGCGTAGCGAGCTGGAAATTTTTTTTGAAATTGTGTCGGCAATGGACATTTTTGTCCGCACCCCCCCTCGACCCCCCCCCCCCCCCCCTCCCCCACCCCCACCACCACCTCTACCCCCGTGAAAATGGTCTGGGAACGCCCTTTCAAGTGAAATAAATAACAGTTTTTCCACTTCCGACACTACTCTTTATTAAATCACAGACGCCAACTTAAAGTGCCGAACAAGGTTGGATCAGAAGAACGTGGTTTTGGCGTGGATTTATTTCTTCATAATAAATGCAGCAACTCTCTTGATTTGTCGTTAAGCTCATCTTTTAAGCGACATTGCATAAAAAAAAAAATTTCAGACATAATGAAAGGGACCCGTACTGAAATCACTCACTTCACAAGTTGTCAAACAATTGGAGTTTACATTCTTAAAACAGTAAAAAACAGGAAGATTCCAGAGGGAAGGTGCACGAACTCACTTCTTCGTATACAATTACAATGAAGAGCGCCGCCCAATTACTATCATTACTGAATGTTACTATCATTTGTGTGAATCAGCTTGGGAGATTTTGGAAACCTGCCAAATTTTTAGGTGGGTCTGACGTGTCGAGAGATTTCTTAGACCTCAGGTACTCAAAATTACAACATGCGCAATTATAATGGGAAAATCCGGTACGGTCCTCGGCTATCGGAAGCTGAAAACAGTTTTTTTTTTTTTTTTTTTTTTTTTTTAATATGGTTGTTTTTTTGTGTTAGTAAAGATGCGCCATGAGTCATCCCAATTGAGGGTTGAAAAGTACTCCCAAATAATCGTAGTTATGCGCGATATACTCGACATAGTGAGATGTACTATCTGTGTCGGTATTACTTAGATCATTCCTGAACATACAGTGTCAACCATTCAAGTGACATTTAGTTTAATAAGGTGACATAGCAATTATGCATGGCGTATTAATTTCGGCCTTTGAACCAAATTTGAATTCGGTACAGTGCAACAGGAGTATCGACCGTTGGCATATACTTATATGCGCAGAACTGTGTTTTTTGATTCAGCAGGCCAGGGCTGGTCAATTAATTGCTCCGCGGTCCACCGTCCGTTATGCATGACATGTGGTCATACATGGTAGGCCCCCCCCGCGGGGTCTCGTGGGAGTACACGTTGAATTAGTGTGTGTGTGTCGCTATCTTAAAATTCCGTTTTCCATTTTTTTTGTTTTTATGTTATTTTTTGATAGTTCCTAACGGTTTATATTGAGATCTGTTACATCAGATTTATTTTATCTTGGTATTGTTATCGAAATTAGATAATAACGATATATACAGCGAAACTAAGTTATATTGGAGTTGTACTACTTATGCAAAGCTGAGCTGAAGCAAACGTAACCAAGCAGGCGGCGGCCAAAAATCCCAAATTAAGACCGCCACCCTTGGTGTAAATGTAAACACGAAATCTTGACGAAAATTTTTGTTTTTTGCCCACTCTCTAATTGGCCCTGCAAGCCTCACCTGGAGACATGTCGGGTTTAGAAATTATAATTATATTAATTTTTTACTTTTTTTGTATTTTGGAAATTGTTGTATAAAAACAGTTTGAAATTTACACACGATTTTTTAAAATTGGGTGTTTGTTAAGCTATACATCTTGATTGGAATTGAAACGTAGAGACATAAGCAATTTGTCCAAACACGCGCCCCCCTTTTTTGTGTAAAACTGTTTTCCTATTGGAATCCTTATGACGGGTGACTGAGACAATAAAATAATCAAATGAATATCTTTACTTTTTGGTATCTGAGTTTTCATTCGTTGTAGATAACAAATCTAAAAATTTAAAAAAAAAGGCACTGACTCTGTTTGGGCTTATAAGATGTTTGTATTAGAAAGTTTTGGCCAAAACTTGTACAGTGTCCTGCTTTCCTCCCTTAAAATAATAATAAAAAAAACATCGATTTTGTTTTATTTTTTATTTATGTTATTGAAAAGATCTGTAAAACAGGGGGTTTCACCCCACTTAATTCCAAAACAAGGACGAAATAGACCTAAATGCTTTTTCGCTTTACATGCGTCAAGTTTAGATCGCAGCTTATCCAGCTTGCATATTGACGCACGGAAACAAGCCAAACCAGGCCAAAGTTTGTTCCGCGTTCGCCACAGAAGGGGCGCTTGTTGACATGGCAGATATATCTGAGTACGTGTGTCTAACAAACGTTTTCCCCCCCGCGTGTGGCGAGAGAGCGGGCGGGGGGTGGGTGCAATACGCCAATAGTCCGAAAATGCTCCTTATGTCTAGGAAATGATTTCCGCCACACTACAAATAATTCACGGATGCTTCTCTACATTCTCAGTAGATATTCTGTAGCGAAACAAGTTTATTACATTTAATAAAATTTTTAACATTTAAAACATTGCTACATGTTTAAAATTACCTGGTGGTAGCCTTATTTAAAAAAAGCCCGGGGGGGCCACTTGTATTTCAAGTTGGATATCATGCTCGGTATGGCCTCCCAACACGTACCCTAAGCGCGTATGTCACTTGGGCCATGAAAAAAAACACCCAAGCACTTATGTTCGTTGAATTTTGCTACCTAAATAAGTACTTTGGGTTTGATTTGCTACCCTTAACAGTGTTTTGGTTTAATTTTACTCCCCTAAACAAGTAAATTGCATAACAATTTTTTAAAAATACACCCTAAACACTAGTGTGACATTATTTTGCTACCCTAACCGAGTACATTTATAAAATGTCCTTAGCCATACCCTGAACAGGCTATAGTCTCTTATTATAACTTATACCCGAAAAAGGAAATATTTTCCACCAGTAGTTCATTGAATTTTTGTGTATTTTATTTCGCTCTATGTGTAAAAGCATCAATTTGCGCATTATCTAGGGCCTAATACAGTTTAAAGTTTAAATCCATTACATTAAAAATTTTCAAGTTTTCTTAAAGTTTCGCGATTTATTTGGAATTAATTAATGAGTCTTGTTTGGATGTCTAATTGACAAGTTTTTTCTGCCAATCAGCCATTCATTGAAATAAAACCCGGACTAAATATTCATGACCTTTATTTTTTGATTGACCATGAATAGAAGGAAATTTCCGGTTCTATTACGCTTCATATACATGTACTTGTAACGATCGGTCATAGTGTAGAATTAGGCACGCAAAAAAATAAAAACTCCTAATATCAAAAAACTATAGGGTCTATGTTATCTATGAGACATGACGACCATAGAGAAAATAAGCTTAAAAAATAAGGCTATAATGGTTAAAATTGGCCCACTCGGGAATTTATCATGGGAATCAGTGAGAAAGCGAGAACAAAACCACTATTTTCAGCATTTTAATGTGATTTTTTACAAGTTATTGGAAAATATCACACCCTAAACACGTATTGTTCGATGTAAAGCATTAACCCTAATTTTGAATTGCTGATTTGATTACCCTAAACCAATGTACGCGCGTGACATCGCCTGATCTCAAAACCGACCAAATTACGAGTTTTTGTGCACGAGCCATGATATCCAACCTGGAATACAAGTGGCCCACCGCGGAAAAAAAAAGTGATAGGGTTCAATCAATAAATGCGATTTTTACAATGCCGGATTTAGGGATGCTTATTTGGAGAATAGAAGATGCGAAATGGTTTTGTTTGATCATCTTAGCATGGTGTCATAGTTATGAATGGGCATCCCCACGATATGAGGACCATACTAAAATGGCCAAAACAAAAAAATCTCATATTTTTTTTCTCATTCTTATTAGAATGGTTACATTTTTGCTTTTTTATCGACCTAATTTATTGTCAAAAATATGTTACATCAATTCATCGCGTGGTGATTGTCACGCTCTTCTTAAGAAGACACGAGGAGAGGAGATTCAGAAAGAAGCGCACCCAAATTTTTTCGAAACCCCGGGTGTTTTGCATATGTGGAATGCTTCCAAGTATTAGATCACACATGAAGTGAATAAGCGAATTACGCAGTCTTATGTAAATAATATGATGATTTCGAACTTTCTGTCGTGCACGACAGAAAGTAAAAGCACGGTGTTCTTATGGGGACGGCAATTAAGATAGTCAGGCAAGTTCAAAAAAGGTTTGCTGTTTTTTGTACTTGTTTGTCCAATAACGCTTCGACACGTTGTTCTCGGCTGGTGGTCTACACTCGATCCTGTGCAATTGAGGAAAATTCGTTATCCTAAAAAAATCTCATCATGTCACTTTAAAATGTATTTGCATAAAAACGCGACATGCAGCGACGCAGTATTAAACTCGAATGTTTGCAGGTGTCAATTATCGGGGACTACATCGCCGCCTAATGCTGCACGCACTATCCATGGTCAGTATGGATGAGCGAAGCTTTGATCTAAACCAATCAAAATTCATCGTAAGCATGATTAGCCACCACCCATGAATAAGAATTTATTTTATGTATAATGAGTGAATTAGTGTTTTTGTTTCCTTTTTTCACTTTTGAATCACCCATTGGCTTCTATTAAACAAAAGGACCCTTTTGGTTGATCGAATGACCAACGCCAACTCATTAAAGTGGTCCATTTGATCAGACCCGTAACAAGGGGAGGGGCGTTGGGGCGGGAGCTTCTTGGGCCAAATAAAATGTTATATTCCTCTTTTTTATCCTTTGTTTGCAAAGGAGCAAAAATGGGTAGTATAGGCATAGTTGAAAAATCGTGCTTCTTCAGAAGCGGTCAGAATCAAACAATTTTGATAATAATTGGAAGCATCTATGTCTAATATCGGACTATTGCAGGAATTCTTTTACAAAATAAAGCCGGCGAGAATTCATATCGTGAGCTGAGCAATTACAAGGTTCTAACAGACTTTTGGGTTTTTATGAGATAATAAGATTGTGAAATTTTTGTGAAGATTTGTGAATTGCTTAAATGATGATAAAATGTGTTTAGGTTTCAAAAGATAAAATTTGTTTGTTAAACGCACCCACTTCATGTAAATTGTTTTTCTTTTATATTGTTTTGGTTTTTTTTTTTTTTTTTTTTTTAAAATCACCAAAATGTCAGTTAGATTTTGTATTCTCAGCTCACGAAAAATTGCACTTGCAACTGTTTTGATAGAATGGACAGGCTGAAACGTTATCACGTACTTCCCAAATAAATTATTAAAATCAAACCGTGAATGATTACTGTTTCATTTATGTCGTTTCCTATTTGGGATCAGTATTTCCCACCCTGTTCTGCACAGTTCTGCGATTTATTTGCCATTACTTTTTCCATATTGGAAAAGACAAATCGCCATTCCTTCTTACGCGTTACAAACACATGGAGGGGTTTAACCAAGGGACCGCCTACATCCACTCTTAGCGTACGTATTGTACGTAAACGAAAAAAGGCGACTTTTGTAAGACCTCTTGAAAAAATTTCCAAAAAAGTGTTTAACTGTTTAGTGTAACGAAAAGTTATCTTTTTTTTCCGAAATAGGAGGATAGGGGTGATTTTTGAACAACGGCACCAGCATCATATATTTTGTCATATTCTGCTTATTCACCAAAGCAATTATAACGCTCATCATTTTAATGAATGACCTAACTTCTTATCCCCTCACTATTTCAAGTTACACGATTTGTTTAGTTAAACGAAAGTTAAACGTGTTTTTGGAATACGTGCCACTAGGTGTGAATATAAAATTTCTGAAAAAAAACCCAGAAAACAGCTTGACATATTTTTTTTTAAATGGACCTCGTCATGGATTATTTCTTTCCTTTTCAACCGGGGCAACAAGCCGGGTGGGCATTTTATTACTCAAACAACCAACTTGCAACAGACCAGAGCCACACATACACCACCCCTACTACTCTACAAAAAACCCCAATGAGTCAAATCAATTATGTTTTAATCGGTTCATTATTTTTTTCTTTTTTATATTATTTATTATTTAGGTGTAAACCTGAAAATTATATTACAAACCGATTGGTCATTTTATTCCAAACTATCAGTATGTCGAAAGTCATGTATTTCTTTCTTAAAGAGACATTAGAAGATTTTCCATGAAAGAAGCGCCCCCGTTTTTTCTCGAACCCGGTTTTTTAACATATTTTACAGGCTACAAATGTATGAGATTCCACACCCTGAAGTGAAAAAGCCGATACGCCGTCTTTATGAATCCGATTATGAGTTAGTACTTTCTGTTCGTGCACGACGAAAGTCAAAGCATGGTTTGCTATGGGTATACGGTACCCCATCCGGCTCGTTTCTCTGTGGTTTAGAGCGGCACTTGGTTAAAGAGTCTTAAAAGATACTGCTAGACTAAAAACTTGAGGACTTTTGACAAAGCTTACCATCCCCGCCAACCAACTTGTCAACAGGACGCGAATTACACAGGGCCCTGGAATTACACTAGTAGGAGTCGCCGCCGAACTGGACTAATCTTAGGGACAAACTGTCTCCCAGCAGTATCGATTCATCAAGTAACGTGACCGCATTATACCTTGCGCAACCATCTCGGCTAATTTTGAATGCTAATCGGGGACCATGGTACGACCACAACAGGTGGTATAAATGACACGGGCACGACGAACTTGTAGGTCTCATATTCTGCGTTACGCGACCGCATCTAATTGAATAGCTCCTTAAATAAGTTTTGACAGTGCGTGAATTATGCAGAATACAGTTTTTCACTTTCGTGGCTTTTTGATAGCATTTATGTGTAGCATAATTGTTTCCAGAGAACCTATCAGAGTGCCCAAGGTAATGGAAAATAACAATAACAATAAATAACAAACAGTCAGGGAGGAGAAGCTGAGAAATCATAAATTGGACTTGTGATTTCTTCCTCGTTTTTATGTTTTTTTTTTTGTTGGTTGGTTTGTTTGTAGTAATTTCCCTACGAGGAGGCTGATCAGTCTGGAAAATAAATAGGTACACTACAGCCCGCTGCGCCCGATAAAAGCCGGCGCGTCAGGGGGAAATTCTCCTCCCCTCCCATGTGTCAGACCACTGCCGAGCTGAAAACCGTAAACCCCATTTCTAAGGGTGATTTTGCCGAAAATAGGTACCAACTATAGTATCATCTCCACCATGTGGTGAGCCTCGACTATGTGTGTGACCTTTGAACCCCCGGCTTGTTTGACCAGGCACTTCTTGTTGTCTGTGCCCAGGTCAGTAGTTCTATGCAAATTACCTCTAGATGATATTTGACCTTTTGGGTCACTCTAACACCTGATAACAAACGTCAGACGTCCTCCCTTACCTTTCATCTAAATATTGGACCCTTAGCCCCCCCCCCCAACACTCCCACCTTGGAAGCGATGCGTGTGTAAGGCTAGCTGTTTGACGCCCTTCCTTGTCACCCAAACCCCCATAGTTTTTTAAATTTCACCCAATTAATGACCCCATATTTTGTGAAAATTTTACCACTGTCCAACCCAAGACCCTATTGTTTACTGGAGAAAAAAAAAATCTCACCCAAAGAAGCCCCATTTCGGGAAATTTTGCATATTTCTCACTTCGCACACAAAAACCCCTATTTTGGGTAATTTGGCTATCTCGCATCACCAAAGGCCCCTATTTGTTTCAGTCCCAACTGTCGGTCCGAATGCCCTGGGTTTGGAAGCACGAGCCTACACCCATATCCATTTCATATGTGAGTGCCCCCCCCCCCCCCCGTGTCAGCCCAGATGTAAAGTATAACGAATTGGCATAGCGCCCGACATGCGATCTGTTTTTAGTAATATAGATATCTGAGTATTTTCGATACGAGCCAATGATTAAATTGTCTTCATCAAGCTTCATTTAATATATATGCATGAGGGCCGCAAGGTTTTATGCAATAAAATTAGAAATGAGATGCTTTATTCAATTAAGTGGCAAACTATCAAAATAAAATGATTTCTATCCGTAAGTATCTGACAAATAAATGTACACGACAAGGTTTCCCGGATATTTATTCAGTGATAATCATACTAATACATAACCCTACTAGTACTCTTATATTTTGATTATACGAGTTTCATAAAAATGCATCATCCATAAATCAAATACAACATTAAACCGTGACTTGGGAGGCCAACACCTGCCTAAGCCAAACCACAATGGCCGCGTGCGACCACCCCATGGCCCGTGGCTGTCACCGCCGCATCAGCGTCCGTTCCCAGGGCCCCCGTTTTAAATCTGCGCAAAAATAAGCCGTCACACTGAGTGGTCTGGCTGACGTGTCGCTTACGCACTTACGGCACGTCGAGAGACAGTGCAGTATACCAGAACCATGTGTTTTTGACTAATTTGGTGTCAGGTACTTCCCCCGACCTCGGGGGAAATCGGAGACGTTTTCCCTACAATTCGAGCACTGATCTCTATACGATCAGTGAGTCGAGGGTCCACGGATCTGTGTTGAGAGTCCTAGTTTAAATTTCAGTTCGCTTAGCATTTTCCTCACCTTGGACCCGAGGGCGGGTCTACCTATGGGGAACGATTACGATACAGGCACGTTCAAAAACCAGGTGTGCGGTTTTCTTTGCGCAACTGTTGTCCAATATACCTTCGAAAACGCTCTCGTTATGGTGGGTCCTACAACCTGATCCAGTACAATTTTTCAGAGTGGAGAATGGGGGTCTAATCTAATCGCTAAAAATCCTCCTCATGTCACTTTAAGCTCTCAAACGCGGTACGCAACATTTACTTGCAGTGCCTACACACACACACACAACACTTCTCGTCATTAAACTCTGGTCACTCGACCGTGGCCACGTGCCTGGATCGAGTGACTAGAACGCGGTAAGAAGTATTTGCAATAAAATGAAAATGTACTACGCAGGCGCCGAAGTGCCATCGGTGACTGGCAGGAGGCTGTGACTAGCATTAAAGTTGATTCTTACGGCATGCGCCGAATCCCGTCTACAGCGTGAATAGGGTACTTGTGTTCGTGAGGTGGCAGTTCGTGGCAATTTCTGGAACAGAAAACCAAGTTGTTGACATCCCTGACAAATTTACATGTATCTAGCAATGTTTTGTGACCATTCAAAGCTTGGGCAGTGGAGCGCAGGATTCCAGTCATTGTAGGGCGGGCTTTAGGGGTGCTTTTAGTAAGATATGAGTCTGGCAAGTGAAAGAGGGTTGTATTGGAGTCCGGGGTGGGTGTGGTTAGTCACATATACAAGCAATGGTCTGTGAGCCGATGACAACGTGCTTTTCAAGTTTGGTAAAGGCGGTGGGGGTGCAGTAATGTTAGCTTCCTTTTTCCAGAAATTGGCACAACTGCCACCGGGGGTCCCCCTCTGGAACTTTGCCGGGGTGTGGTGTTTAACTGGTGTTTTACAGAATGTAACTCCCACATTGTATTCAAACCTTGTGGGAATGATTTCAGTAAGGTCCATTTTCATTATGTCTGAATAATTTTTATGCCATTATGTCTCTTTAAAGGGCTCAATTGGGTGATGTTTGTTTAATAATATAATACAATTTGATTTTTGTCCTTATGGGAGGAGGCCCCTGTCTTTGGACTGGGTGGGTTTCGTACCCGTCGTTTTTTTTTGCGCCGCCCCTTTTATCTCTCATGTTCTGCTTTTTTCGATTTCCCGTTTTGCTGGGGGCCCCTGTGAAGCTTTTTTTTCAACCCTTTCCTTCTTTTCGTTTTTGACGAGCCCTTTTGTTGTAGATCCCCTTTTCTTGTCAGTTTCAGTTGCTGTTTTCCGCACCTCGTCCTATTTTTTACCCCTTTTCTTTTCTTTCTGTTTTGACGCCCCTTATTATCCCTTTAAACTCCCATTTCCTTTGCATTCTTTTGCGTCCGTTTCCTTATATAACCATTTTTGGCAAACCCTTTCGTTTTTTTTGAAAGTTTTTGACGCCCTTTACTTTTTCGTTAGATCTAATTTCCTTCCTTTGCTATTTTAGGGCCCCTTTATTTATTCCTTAACTTTTCTCAACCGTTTATATTGCTTTAACGCTGTGACGCCCCTATTTTTCTCATTTCTCTTCTTTCCATCTTCCCTTGTTTCTTTTTAGCGCCCCTTTTCTCTTTCTCCGTTTTTTTTTCTTTTCTTTCTCTTTTTTGCTGCACCTTTTCACCACCCATTCGTTTCTCTATTATTTTGCTTTTCGTATTGTGCTTTTAGGCGCCCTTTATTTACTAGTTTTAATACGTTCTCTTTTCTCATTTTTGGTTGTCACATTGTTTATTCGGATTTTCCCTTTAATATTCCCTTTTCCCCTCATTTGGCACTTCTTTAGCTTTCCCTTACATTTCCATCCTTTTCGCCATACGCTTTTCTATCATTGTCCCTTTAATTGGTCCCCCTCCCCTTTTTCATTTTCTTTCCTCCCATTCTAAATCTCTAATTTTCTTTCTTTTCCTTTTCCCTTTCCTTTCTTTTCCCTTCCTTTCTTTTCCTTTGTTCCTTTTCCCCCCCCTTTTTTTCCTTCCGTTTTCTTCTTCTCCCTTTTTCTTCTTTTCCTCCTTTCCTTCTTTTTGGCGCCCCCCTTTAGCCACCGGGGGGGGGGCCAAAGCGCCCTTCCCCCTCACCCCCAAGATACCCACTGTAAACCCCCCCCTTTTTCAGCATCGGTGTCACCCAAACCCCCTAGTTTTAAAATTTACTATATCACTCCAAAGCCCCCTATTTTTGAGAATGTTGAAAATAGTTCAACCCAAATCCCTACGTTTTAGAAAACCTTTGTGCAAAAATAAACTTTTAAACACAAATAAAAAACAAATATTTTCTTTTATATTTTATTCAAATTTGTCTCCAAAGAACCCCTATTTATGGCAATTTGGCTGTCTCTCACCCAAAGACTCCTATTTTTTTGGCATGTCACCGAATGGGCCCCGCCCTGGGTTTAGAAAGCGCCAGCCCTGATACACCCGATCCTTTCATATGTGAGTGAAACGAGAGGGGGTATTAATTTTCATCAAGGTTTAGGGGGGAACATGAAACTTTCAAAGGGAATGGGATTTTTTTAAAACCCTGGAAATCTAGGGGAATGAGAAAAAAAGTTGAAATCCTCCATTCCCTTCCTCCCTCCCGTCCCCCGGTGTAATAAAACCACGCCCTAATGCGCGAATTAATTAGCATCCTGCGAGAGTCAATTGGGAGGTCTGCTAATATCTACCAAGTAAACCAAGTAAGTAACTAGTGTTAGAGTGTAACTGGCTGATTAATTAGGTCATGACCTCCCTAACCTCTTTAAAAATAACAATGTTGCTCTTATTTCTTTTTAACCAACGAAAACGAAGATTAAAGGGGTTTTGTTGTTTTTAGGTAATGATATCGCCAAAAAATCATGGAAAATCACCATATTTCTCAACGGTAATCTCTACTTTACACTCAAAAAAAAAAAGTAGCTCTGTAGGTCTTCGTTTATAAACGATTCCTGGCCAATCGTTTATAAATATCGACTTGGCGCACCACAGCGATCAGAGTCGGTCTATTTGTTAGATATGAACAAGATTATCTAGACCCAATCTTTGTTCGAAAACTAGAAAAACCGTTCTTTTTTTGACGTAATAATTACATCTTGCACGAGGTAATTATGAATATTATTTTCCTGAACACGCATGAATATCATTTTTGTAGAACAGTATTATGCTATATCAAATTAATAAATTTGTCTGTGATTTACTGAAATCGTGATAAACGAAACCGGAAGCGGGATCCCGCCACGGTAGCTTACTGGGTGTTGCCAATAAATACTCGAGTAGTTAGCGTCTGTAAATTCGAAACTCGAGTCGTGTAGATGCATATCACTGAAACTTTACTTGGTAACCGTTGCAAACGCGCAGTGTAGCGCTGCAAACTGAGGTGTCAGAGGCGAGTGGAACTCGAGGTGTAGCGTTGCAAACTCAAGGCAATAGCGGCGAAACTCTCGAGGTAACGCTACAGAACCCGAGGTACGCTGGAAGCTGCGATCGAACTGTAGCGCTTGAAACTCGTGGTGTAGCGATGGAAACTCGGGGTGCAGCGACGGAAACTCGAGTTGTAGCTACCGGAACTCGAGGCGTAGCGTTTGAAACTCGAGGTTAATTCTGACACTCCCGATCGGTTTGCGGCGCTGGTACTCGAGGTGTACTTTGTTGGGCAACGCTCCACGTCATCAAATCATGGCATTTTTCCCGCCAATAGTGTCGAGTTTCCAGCGCTGTGTATCGAGTTTTCCTCGCCATATATGTCGAGTGTGGGCAAGCGTTATATGTCGAGTTTAAGGCGTCTATATGTCCAGTTTAGCCTCTATACATCGAGTTTTGGCTCTCTATATTGTGAGTTTGACATAAATATTTCCAGTTTCAAAATGCTCGACATTATGTTTTTTTTCTCAACATGATGAAACTCGACATGTTTTTTTGGGTGTATGTGTAAAACAAAAAAAGTCATGTCGATTTTGCTCCTGTTGAGAAAAAAATCATGTCGAGTTTGCTCTGTTGATGAAAAAAATCATGTCGAGTTTTGCTCATGTTGAGAAAAATCATGTCCAGATTTTGCACATGTGTTGAAAAAATCATGTCCATTTTTAAAACTCGGCAATGATTTAGTCGTAGCATGATTTATTTCTGGACATGATTTAGGGAACTCGGCACATAGAGTTCAAAGTGGATAGGCAGCGCTGTAAACTCGACATATAGCGGGGTAAACTCGATATACAGCGCATGAAACTCGCCATGATTTGATACGTGGAGCGTGCCATAGTATTGATATAAAGTTGTAACTGTTAGATATGACTTTGTTGCACTCAACGGGTACATAATGTGTGTAGTTACGCCACCTAATTAGCTTATTACTTATTTGTTAGTGAAAATAAAATATATTTTTAAAAATATATTTTCATCGTGTGTATTATTATTATTATTTATTATCTTTACCCATGTTTACCCGATTCAGCTCACAGTTGTTCATATAGACCAGTTAACATCCTACGTCACTTCTTTTGTTGACTGCCAATCCATGCCTGCCAATCGTTATGGCCCATAGTATTAAAACTTTAACAGATACAATTGCCCAGTGTGTAACAGCCAGGCCGACCTAGTTCATGATACCAGGCCCAAACATGTTTACAAACATTGTTGTTAACTGGTCTATACTCAGGACCAAATATTTCATGCCCCTGCTCACCTTTTGTCTGTTTTTTTTTTATTCCTGTCAGTAAACGCGTTATTGTCGATGGTACGAATTTATTTGAGGGGATGTGTTGAGATCAAAAACTAAAAAGTCGTATTAACAGCTGAAATGCTCAACTTTGTTCAACCAGAGAAGATGGTTCAACAGAATAAGATGCTTTAAAGGTCCATGGACACGGCTGAGTAGACATTTCTTAATTTCTTACATTTTCGTACCTCAACAGTATCCTGATCATATCTCAACACAGATTTTTAAAAGTGAACATCGGGAAAGTGTTACATTTCAAGGAGAAATATACCCAATCAGACAGGGCCTTCTCCTGTTTTTTCGCGACCGCGTATCAAGATGCGGGAGTTTGATTTGACCCCGGTTAATGACTTCAGTAACAAGTTGTAAACAAAGCTCTGATTCTCCCGTGTCGTACGGTCGCCGCTGGTGCATCCGTCGACAATACAGCGCAATATTATCGTATGTTAAGGACCAAATCAAGAAAAATTATGCCATATGATACAACACTACGTACGCATATCACAGAATTCAACTGTTTCGATTTTGATGTGAGTTAAAAAAAACTGGGCCACGCGCATGTCCGGGGCCAAACAGTCCTAAAAACGTGTAAGATTATACGCGTAACCTGACACGTTTAAGATGCTACCTAACACGTCTTATAATATTGCGAGAGACTTGATTGGCGAATCATGTATGATTAAAGCTTGAAAAATCACTTCAGCCAATCTCTTACACTTAATGCATGCACGACCACTGAAAATATAAGGTGATATTTCTGCACGTGTAAGATGTGTCTGTTAGTGATGGACCTGTAACAATTTGAATCGCGGTATTGCGACGAGCCGCTGATTAATTAGCAGACTTGGCCAGTGCATTGACAATATTATTAATCTTAAAAAGAAATCTAAAATATTATTTTAACATGGTGACAGAAATTTCGAAATTCCATCAACCATTAGGATTGAAATCATTCCGTTTAGTATTACAAATTACGAAAAAGCCATAGATTATGCATTTCACCTCCTTGAAGGTTGCTTTCTTTTCAAGATTCCATCTCGTTGCCAATCTTGGGGATATGCGTAAAAATAATCAGCCACAGGAATCTCATCGTATCGCGCAACACTAAAGACGTGTAATATCATTCTTACAACACGCGTAAGATACGTACTACTCGTGTAAGGTTACATTAACAACCTACGCGTTTTTTGAACCACTTTGCCATATGCCTTCACGCATAAGATGCATTTTAAACGTTTAAGGTTGCATCTTAGACGTTTAAGGTTGCATCTTAGAGTTTAAGGTTGCATCTTAAACGTGTAAGTTTATGCGTAGAATCTTTACGCGTTTTTTATGACCACTTGGCCATTCAAGGTCACGCTTGCCAGCGCGATAATCATTTTCATTTTGGAATTTCCTTGAAAGCTTGTCCAAAACCCATGATTTATAACCCAATTTTTAATAAATTTAACGGTTTCTCAATTACGCTTCATGCAGATTTTTACATTGATACCACAATATACATGGAAGAAACCATTTTGGGTGGTATTTAAAGTATGTTTAAAGCATGTCCTAGGACCTTAACCCATTGGTCATGAACTTGTACGAATATATCAAGGCTTCACCAGATTTTAATGAATAGATTGTCGTTAAGTGTGAGACACGCTATATCGATTCCTTTGTTTGGTGTCACTCAAAGAACAGATAAAGTGTAATGAACATCAAGGCTGGGTGAAGTGGCGGATTAGGCCCCGTAAATATTGTCCCTTGTTATGACTGCCCAACACTCTGAAGTTAGATCAATGATTGGACCAAGCTGTCAAATATTATTTCCTGCAACAAGACGAAAAAATGTAAACGTATCAGATTTTCTAATAATTCCTTAGTGACGTAAAAAGACTTTGGTGAGTAATAATTACTTGTTCGTATCATTATCTTATGTTGAATTCGTCAGAGTTTGTTCAAGTTTGGTGTTGGAATTTTTCAGTGCATTTGCCTTTGTAATATATTGTTGCTAAATCGTCCATGTCCTGAGAAAAGTGACATTTTTTTAATTATGGCCTTAATCCTATTTCGGTATCGTGACACGAATTTCTATTGTTGATTGGGGAAAGCATACAACCTCTCAGAACGAATGGAATCGTCGACACGCCCCAAAAACTTTTAATGAACTGACAGGAATACAAAATCCTACTATAACTCACGTTCAGCGAATCTGAAATTAGTTCGTATAGTGTATTTTCCCAAGACCGATCTTCCAACCATGTGACCAAGCCGTTCCATTTGCATGGAGAGGGGGCTACTTACCAAAGAAAATATCGATAGAATTATTGGACTGAAAAAAGGCCACCACAAAAAATAATTATGTTAACCCTATCCATTGTACGCTGACATTAACATCCATGTTATATCAGACACTCTCTGATTACATTTACTCTATGATGTTGTGGAGTCTTCGCCAAGATTGATGAGAACCTGCTCAATGTGTATATCACAAATATGATCCTTTTTCCAATATGAGTTCTCCACATCCAGGACATATTTTGTAGCATTTTGCCAATCCGTTGGTGAGACACGATCCACTGCTTGGTCGAAAAGTTCCTTAATGGATGCCATGTTGAAGTTTGTGTTATTTCTTGCAACGTATCCTTTTATATTAGCCCAAATTAATTCCTCCGGGTTGAAATCGCAATGATATGGAGGCGGTCTCAATATTTCATGTCCATATTCTCTTGTCAAGTCATCAATTCTATATTTCAAGTTCCGAGGTTTGTATCTCTTAATGATATCGTAAAGTTCTGGTTTCTTCATTGAACTAAAGCAGGGAATGTTATTTTTAGACAACCATTCCTGCATTTCAGCTTTTAAGGTGTTTGATGTTGGTGTCTTTTCACTCCTTACACTATGATAGCTGGCGTTATCCATGACAATTACTGAGTGTTCAGGAATGTTTGGGAAGACTTTGGTAGTTATCCATTCTTCAAAATGCCTCCCATTCATTTCGTTGTGGTAATCGCCGCTATCGCTCTTTGCTATAAAACTTAGTTTGGCGTCCTTAACAAAACCATCTGCACTTCCCGAGTGGACAATTATCAAGCGTTGGCCTTTTCCAACGGGAGTTTGAAAACCACCATTGCCTTTGCTATCTACCCAGCACTTACTGTTAGTATGACTTGTATTTATCCAGGTCTCATCAAGATATATTATGTTAGATGGAGGTTTGGATAGGCGAATTTTCTTCATCTTCCGTAGATACTGATGTCGTTGATGAACTATATCTGGACGCTCCATGAGCAATTTCCTTCCGTTATGTATTTTGAATTTAAATCCCATGGATTTAAGAAATTTCCAAAGATTTGTTCTTCCTCCCGTAAAATTAAGATCATCTCTAACAACTTGCAGTAACTTGTCCAGTGTGGGAAACTCCTTTCTTTTGTAAAATTGGTGAACCTTGCGCATAATGACTTTCCGATCGAAGTCATCTAAAGTCATTTTGCTGCGTGCGTGTTTCTTTCCTCCTTTTAAAATCCTCTGTATACGACTTCTTCCGATTCCTGTTGCCATCTCCATTCTTTCCAAGACGTTGGAAAGACCGATAGCTTCTCCTGCCACTTTCTCCCTCTCAAAGAAAGATTTTAACGTCGCAAGCATTTGCTGCATTTCACATAGAATTGGTGCCATTTTCAGTAAACGTTTGACTAGTACAGTCCTGTAGCTAGAAATACCCTTGTGAACAGGCATGTACATTGATAAGACCTGAACATGTACACATGTAAAGTGACGTAACCTGAATCATCTTCACTTCGCCATTCACAATATATAAATTGTAAATGTTGGAAAACAAGTATTATTATCTAACCTTACTGTATTGATAAGTAACTAACATTTAGCTTAGAAATATTATCAGTGTTTCATCAGGTTAGGGCTATTGATTTATCAACATAGAACGCACTCCACACAAAACTCGATGATATGTATTACATAGACCCAATGTTATTTAACAAAAATCTTACCAAAAGCCTACAGACTTAAAAGGAATTTTTTTTATTAATGCAGGAAGTTGAAAGAAAGTAAATAAAAAATAAATATGGCCTCTGCAATGACGGTAACTAGCCACACTCCATTGATTTTAAAAGATTATAGCTCTGTGATTGCATTCACTTGCCGATTTAACAGGTCACGATTTCAAAGCCTTTTCATTTCAACTAATACGCAAATGGTTCGCTTCCCAGCTCTTTTTGGTAGACGTTTCATATAGAAGTCCCATTGATGCAAATGAGGTATTACAATTGATTCCGTCATGCGCTGTATGACCTTGTGCAGTAGTCAGTGGTAGTGCTTGACGGAATGAATGGCAATACCTCATTTGCATCGATGGGACTTCTATATGAAACGTCTACCCTCTTTTTAAATTGAACATTCAAAATAGCTGCTTCATTATTTTAAAAAGTATTAAGAATTGGTCGGCTGTAATAGGTGTGCACAGGGCAGCTTATACTTACTTACAGGACAGTATACCTATTCAGATTATACACTTCTAGTGCACCAGTGTATTGTTGATTATCCATTGTTGTTCAGTGCATTATATCCTACGAATCAGTCTCCAGTAAGGTTATCTGAGGCAGAGAGCACAAATTATATAAACCTGCACGCCAAACAAAAGATTCTAGATAATCTTGCACGCGAAACAAAAGAATCTTGATAATTTGTGCATTCCGTCTTCTGGTGACTTCAGACAAATCTCTAGAAACACGAGAATGACTCGTAAAATACAAAGCTCTTAACAACAATGGATAATCAATATACAACAGATTTACCACCCATGTCCATCAAGCCTCGTTAAGGGTGGTTGACAAATATCCTAATGTGTAAATGGCGTGCTTGAGTGACTTTTCATTTCCCCAGTTTCCTCCGGACCTCTATAATAATATTTTCAATCAATGAACAATATTAAAATTATATGACCAAAAAATAGTGTAACGAAAGTATGAGGATTTAGCCCTGCTAATGCAATAACTATATAATACCATACACTGTAAAAATTACATGCATTTACCGGAAAATACTGTTAAAACTTCCCAAAACTTACAGTATTGGCTGTACTTTGGAAATAACAGGAGAAATGTAAATTTTATTCCAATGTCCAGGCCTTAATGACAAATTAATTCCGGAAATTAAGAATGCGTACACATCATTTAGTCACAACTATGATTTTTCAATTAATCCCAATTAAGTATAACTAAATATACATGGAAACTACTGTAAATTTTACAGGAAAATCCGGCGGCAATTCTGCCAACAACCCGTAAAATATAGCTTTACATGTTTTCAGTCAATTTACTTATATTTCTACAGTTTGATGTAATACATACAACAAACTGTAAATTTTGCAGTATATTTGCACTAGCTAAAATGTGGAAGGCCTACTAAGTTGGGGTGTTCGTTAGTGGTTTTTTCTTCGCCACAGCCTTCATCAATTCTCTGTGTATAATAGCTCACAAATATATCTGTTTTAAAGCTTTTTGATTAAATTAATATTACAATATACTGTAAATTTTTACGTAATTTGGTGCAGATTGCTGCCAGTATTTGAACTGTAAAATTTACAGTATTTTTTCCAAGCGTACTGTTTTGCCACGTATAGACCCGACCCATCGAACAGTGCGTAGCCGGGGGGGGGGGGGGGGGCAGGGGGCGGAGAATCTTGCCCCCCTCTTCCCCCCTGAAAAAATTGTGATTTTCTGCACATGTGTCAATACATATAAACACCATGAGGCCTATACTATATACTATCTACAATTTTAATGTTGCTTTGGCTATTTAGGGGCGCATAAGGTACAGGACGCATTGTAGATGTAATACTTAAGTTGACATTATACTGTTTACTTTCATTTGACCAGGAGTTGCGCTAACTCGAAAACAAGACTAATTACTGGACAATAGTTGTACATGATCCGCCTTTTACTTGATGCACGCCCTACTGCTTTGTCAATACTCTCCATGGGCGGTGATGGTCAGTTCTGTTGTTTATGGTTTTAGTGAATTATATCTATTTACAATAAACGGGATGGGTTAAAGGGGCAACAAGAGATTTCAAATACAGGTGTCCTAAATATGAAATTCTTTTTTTTGCCTTATGTAAAGCTTTCCATCAAAAATATCCCCCCAAAGGAATTGAGCTTAAAATGTTTCTTTGGTACAGATTGGTGAATTTCTAATTTCGTATAGGAAGCAAATAATTCAGCTATGTTTTATATTGAACTACGCAATTCAAAATCGCCCTTTATCTCTCTTTTAAGACATTTCTTTCTGTAGCGCACAAATACAGGGTAAGAGAATCTATGAGTGTCTAATTTATATGACATACTATATGACAAACAATATCGGGTTCCACAAAATCTCTCGTTGCACCTTTTACGTATTCTGCCACCACATCCTTCAACATGTTTTCTTCCATCGAGGCTGTCGAATTCATGCGGTGGTGGCACAATCAAAATGATTTACAACTTACTCTATTCTTATAGGCCATGTAGACCTGTGTGTACAAGCCAAGGTCTTCATGGGTGAGAGCGTGAACCCACAGATCCATGTCAGCCTAAAGATCGGACCACATACCTTTAATTGGGAGAATTACAACTTCAAAAATAGATCCCATAGGTATTAAATGGAAAAGGCTATAACTGGCAATATTTTTTGCTGCGGGCCGTCCACCGCTGTGTACTATGCACTCCGTAAGAATACTGCTTGTAAACTCAAATGAAACACCTGGGTTTTTTTTTTAAAATGGGTGATGTATTCGGATGGAAGCTACCCATCAACAAAAAATAACCCTACAAAGAGAATTGATTCGATTACGGGTGATTGAGTACGAAGGCCAATTGATGACCGGTGTTTTAATTCGGGCAGTTATTTACTTTTCTAGGTGTATTTTCTTAATTTTCACACACATATTCATATATTTTATATTTGAACTGGAACACGCGAAGTGTAGACGGGATATTTGAATGAGCTGCGTGAATTATGTAGATAATTGTGTTGGGCATCAGTTTGTGCACTGTTCGTCTTGACCCTGCGGGGTTTGGTTCTAGACGGAACAGTGCAAAAACTGTTGGCCCAGGCACATTTATCTAACATAATTCACTAGCTACGTCAATATGCCTTTACATAAATGACCGGAGGTTGGACAAAAGTGATATCTTTGGACAACGGCAAATATATACCTGAAGACATAGTACATCTGTTCTTTGATCATCAGCCCCCTCCGACCATCCCAGCACCAAGATCGCTCTTCAGAAAACAGTACCTTTAGCTAGATTGAGGTTCGTTTACATAAGAAACAACCTAGGTATCCACGGATTAAATAGATCAACTTAGAATTTAAATCCTAGCATTTGGTTACCAATCCAACTTCTTTCTGTCGAAGACAAAGAGGAGGTAGATTCGATTCACTAGTTTCCCGATTATTCCAGGTCATACAAAAGCTTATTCCTGCTAAGGTTTTTTTCATAATTTTAGAATTCATACCATGCATTCTGGCATTCATTCGTACTATTTCCTACTTTACTGGTTCAGTGCCTACCTAAAAAGAGGTCATATGTTTGTCTTCAGGGATCGTAGTTATGACCATTTAATTCGCGTTGGATTGTTTTTTTAACGAATTCAAATCCTTTGACGTTCATTTAAGAATATTTCTGAGTCTTTTTTTTTCCTCCTGAATAATATAATTGATTGTAAAGCTAGAGTAGCATGGAATTAAGCTTTTTAAAAGTGCGAAATTATTTCTAAGCTAGGAAAAAGTGAATACAAAAATGAATGTGTGCTTTCTTAGTCGCAGATTCGATTTTGGATTGACTGTCACAACCACTCAAAAAACGCATTGGAATTATCACAGTAGTCGGAAACGGAATACAATTGTAAATTGCCAACAAAACGATGGGTACGCTTGGGTCTGGAATTCTGGAATTCTTCAAAAAAATCTTTTTTCAGAATGAGCGCAGACATTGTGAAATGAGTGAAATATTAAAGTTCAAATTTTCTTTGTTGTAGTTGTCTTTTAGTTAGTGTATATTGAGTTTTGATTTTTTGGAATCAGACATAAAAGCCTTATGTTCTTGCTCCAAAATACGCTCAGTTACAAGATAGCTTTTCAAATATTTGATAACATTTGAGCGAGTATATGACTCGGGGGTACCTCCAAACGAAACCCCTATACAAACAACGTACCTTATAATAAAATTTTATTAAAACTGAAAAAGAAGTATATTAAAACAGAAAGCAAAAACCACATGAAATTGCACAAAAAAGTTGGCAATAAATAAATTTAGTGCAAAATGCCATTTCAGCGCTTGTTAAAAAGATTGTAAATAAGTGAGTAGACGATTTTCATTTGTTCCGGGATATCATTCACAGATGGCCTATCATTGCTTAACATTTGAAACATCATCAATTAGGTATTTTAAATTGGAATGTTAAGGGATATGAATTTAAATATTTCACAGAATTAGTTTGGATAGTTTGCTTGTACTGAAAAAGGCTTAGATATTAATAATCTGTCAAAACACTAAGCCCGTATTCCCAGAAAGTGCAATTGTTAGCGTATTTAAGCTAAGTGGACATTTATCTTTGAGATAAAAACATATCGCTTAAGCACAAACACATCAATTTTAACTCGCTAAAATGATTCGAGATAGTTTAAGAAGTGTTTTAGTGTGTGTTTTCGTCAAGTGCACTAGCTGTCACTGCCTGTCCAATGACGTAGCAATGCCGCATGAGTCTTGGAGATTTGGCCCGAATTCATGCCCAGGAGAAGGTATTTTCAACTGTCTCATAGGGGCGCTATTCATTATTATTTTGCGCTTATTCCGTTAATATTTAATGAAGTATTACAAAAGCAACGTCCTGCGGCGCGGATTGCGTGGTGCGTGTCTGTGGGCGCTCGTCTTGTTATTTAAAGGTCCGTGGGTTTTCGAATACACTCCAGGAACAAAATTCAGTTATGATTTATTTGTAGTTTAGAGTTGGAGATTGGAATCATAAAAAACATCAGAGTTGTGGATTGAATGTAGAAAAATATTGAATAGCTGCCTTATGAGATAATAAGACTGGGCCTGGTCCTGGAGCATGAATTCGGGCCAAAATCTCCGACGTGCATATCATTCTCGACCAGTTGGTGTAGTACCCTAAAGCCACGGAAAACCGTAATACACTTTGGCGCCCAACCATTAAAATGCAACATGATCTTTTTACACTCATATTAACGTCTTTAAATAACGACGATGTTAATCGTGTTTTAAGTTTCTGTTTAAGTAAGCAAATTATTAAAAATATTTAAACGCATTTTGCTTAAACGCGATTTTACATTACGGCGATTTTAAGGTAAAATCGCGTTTAGATATAAATAAGTTTTTTGAATACGGGCCTAAATGCTTGTGCGAGGTAAGTTGCTCTCAAGTCAATTAAGCTATTAATTAAGCTAGTAAGATATGAATTAAGAAAACATAAACGACGACTTAGAAATGCTTTCAAACGGTCACTTATAACGATTATTAGTGGCCAATGTTAAACTTTAAAAATGGTCTCACAGACCTACAGCCTTTATTACGAAATGAATATTAGCCAAATTTAGTACATAATTTCTAGTTATCCTCATGTTGTGCCTTTTACTGATAATACTGAAAATAACTGACTTCAAACAAAGCAAATGATATTTTATGGGATTCTTTTTTCAACATCACTAATGAATCCTCACTTACTAGCATATACAGCAATTCGCACACAATTGTAATAAGTATATTACAAATTCGCACACAATTGTAATAGGTATTGTTCTCTTACAAAAAATGTCCTCTGACTAGATCGGGGTATGCACTCCCGTAAGATTCAAATTGAATTACAAATTTCCTACCAATGGGGCAATATCATGAATATGTATTGTAAGATCCATTTGTTGTATCAGTTAGTAAATTTTACCTTTTCAGACATAAATGTCCCTATTTTGCAGAGATGCCGTTTTTCAAAGAAAACCATGAAATCAGGGTTTTTGTTTTCCAAATTTTGGTATAATTTATTTTCAGGCGGGTTTGGGGTTTTCATGGTTCATTCACGCTCAGTCTCGTCTTCATGTGAGGCAACCAGAGCAGCGGAAACTTCCAACCTTCCACTGGTCCTTAGTACTCTTCTCCCTATACCAGCTGCAGGGTATACCATCCCACAGAAAGACTGGTACATTTACAAAAACAGCTACACGTACCCAGAAACATATGTGACTGGAACTCATAACCAACATAACTGACAGAGCAGTCGACTGCAGATCCGTCGGAACACATTTTTCAATGGGAAAAAATGCGCCGCGTGGATGATGCAGGTACAACGAGATTGAGCTTTATTCCGTATTGTGAACACATGGTCCGACGGATCTGTACTTGACCAGTCTCTAATTATGAATCATTGAACTAAAACCACCAACAGGAAATCAAGCAAAACAAACAAACAAAACTAAGCAATATTAACTTGAAAAGTATTCAAGTCAGGATAAGACGGCCTTTGGAGATGAAATAGGAATACTAATTCCAAACTCAACTGCCATTATAACCCAGCTGGGTTTATTTAAATCAACAATTTGGTCTAATGAAGGATGATTCCTTTAATGAAATATCATAAACGTTCTCAATAAAGAAATTCGGAATAAAAGAAATGTGACTAAGTTTGCCAATGGTGCAGACGCACTTGAGTATACTTGGTGCTCTCCTTACATTAACTGTATATGGCTGTTACTCTTTTTAAAACTTGGTGTCCTTTTTCCGTTGCCAACTTTTTTTGGAAGATAATTTTTTTTTTTTTTTTTTTTCAGGTACAACGAGATTGAGCTTTATTCCGTATTGTGAACACATGGTCCGACGGATCTGTACTTGACCAGTCTCTAATTATGAATCATTGAACCAGCAACAGGAAATCAAGCAAAACAAACAAACAAAACTAAGCAATATTAACTTGAAAAGTATTCAAGTCAGGATAAGACATAAGACGGCCTTTGGAGAAGAAATAGGAATACTAATTCCAAACTCAACTACCATTAGAATCTAGCTGGGTTTATTTAAATCAACAATGTGGTCTAAAGAAGGATGGTTCCTTTAATGAAATATCATAAACGTTCTCAATAAAGGAATTCGGAATAGAAGAAATGTGATCAAGTTTGCCAATGGGGCAGACGCACTTGAGTATACTTGGTGCTCTCTTTACATTTAAAGACACTATCAGTGATTTATCCGAAAGAGTAAAACTATTTGAAATTTGTTCAAAAGTGAAGAATAAGTCTCTAGAATTCTCATAAGTTACCTTTTCCAACTGAAGAATTAACAGAAAAGGAAGCAAACGGCAGTTTTCAAAGATACGAATCTCCATTCAATTACGTGTTGTAGTCAGTGTCCGAACGGACAGTAATGACTAAAATTTCCGATTTTGCCCTTATTAGGTTGCTTTTGGTCCTATCATTGCAGGGTGTGTTAGGATACCTATACTTGTTACAAACATTCCAAAATCTGATTTTTGATGATTTTTTCGATTTTCTGATTTATCAAATCACTGATAGTGTCTTTAATAACTGTATATGGCTGTTACTCTTTTTTAAAACTTGGTGTATTTTTTTCGTTGCCAACTGTTTTGGTAGATAAGCTTACATACATACATACATACATACATACATACATACATACATACATACATACATACATACATACATACATACACACACACACATATATATATATATACACGAATACATACACATACATATACGCACATACATACATACATACATACATACATACATACATACATACATACATCCATACATACATACATACATACATACATACATACAGCATTTAGTGCGCCATTCCCAAAAGGCTCAGAGCGCTTACAGAATAAAATGACTTAAAACTACAAACTTAAATGTACATTACAAAGCAGCACACACATACACACAGACATACAGCGGATTGATAAGTAATTCTTCAGCACAGCTTGCGGCCCATATATAGCACCGTTTGGAATTATATACTCAGAGAAAGGGTTAAATAACGCCCACTTCCAGGTTTAATGATGCGTGGTGGTTGATCCTGTCTATTTACGCACTGACTTACTACTGTTTGTTGCAGTTCAGTAGCATATAATTCGTTAAGTATCAAAATTACGGGTTTTTTGTATGCCTGTGTATAGCTATTCCTGCTGTCAGAAGCAATATGTCGTCTGAAGTAGTTGTACTCAAGCGTCAACTTGGCCTATGGAGCTGTGTAGGAATGGTAATTGGGCCTATTATTGGTTCTGGGATTTTCATATCTCCAAAAGGAATCCTGCAAAATGCCGGGGGCTCAGTAGGTTGGGCGCTCATGATATGGATTGCTTGCGGAGTAATGTCCATGTTTGGTGCGCTCTGCATGGCGGAACTGGGTACAACTTTCCCCAGATCTGGGGGTGACTTTATGTATATCATGATAGGATTTAACAAAATGCTCGCGTTTCTGCGCGTCTTCACCTTTGTCGTCATTATCCGTCCAGCGTCTACAGCCGTCGTATCAATGACTATGGGGCAGTACTTATTGGCGCCAATCTTTGGTGAATGTGGTCCAGAGGGTCAAGTTCCGGCCAGTGCTATCAAATTGTTAGCAGCTCTTATGTTGTGTAAGTACTCTGAGTTTATTGTTGTTTATGGACATTTATGTAGCTGCAGTAATTGTCATAATTGTCAACAGCTGCAACGATAGAATGATTATTATCAGAAAAATATTTCTATACTATAAAGTGTAACAAGGATTCCTATGGTGTAGAGCATCAGAAACGCCATCTTATTGGCTACTTTACAATGCCTATGGTTAAAGACTCTGGTAAGTAGCGGCACCGGGCGCCGTGCATAATTATGCACCCAAAAACCTAGATTTCGTATTATAGAATCCTTGTACATGTAGTTTTCTCTCCCCTCTTAGTAGAGTCAATTCCCATGTCCCCCTTGATGATTTTGTTTAGACCTTTGCAAGAAATCCACTTTAAAAAGAAAACTAGCTCCTATAACCCGTCCTAAAGTTGTCGGGAAGTTCTTGTCTATTTTTCAAAATGGCCGCCGACGCATATTAAAAAATTATGAAAAGTCATGTTTCATTGATCCAGATGGCCCATATTACTAATCGAGGTGCCATTTCCTACTAATTCTATTCTGGCATTGCAGATATAATATAATGGTATTTCTTATGTTTCGTCGGACCATCTTGACTACATAAATCCCAGATGGCTTTGCCGACGCATAATTGAATAGTATTACAAGCGCTCTCTTTGAACCGAGATGCCCATACAAATAAAGTCCTGAATTTCTGACATCACAATATCTTATGGATTTTGGTATTTTGTATCTGGCGGGAAACCATCATGACCTCTAATAAAAATACTGACAACCAACTTCAAACCATTTTTGAAAAATACTAAAAAGTGAGACGATCTGGCATCAGATGGCTATACACAAATGAAGTGTAATGTTCATTTTTTAGACGGTAAACATATCGTTTAGACACCACATACCTGAACAATCCAAAAGGGCAGCTTGCAGCCATCTTTAAAAAGGCAAATTATTTGCTATATCTGCTCTGGGCAATAGATGAGGAGCTAATGAAACAAATGTTAATATCTTAAAGGCCCATTAACTAATTTTGGCAATCTACGTTCATTAGAGAGCACTGTGGTCTAGTGGAAAAGCCGCATGACTCGTGATAATTAGACCGTTAAACTCGTGAGGTCGAGCTGCAACTGTGGTCAACGTTTTGTGTCCCTGGGCAAACGACATTAATCTTAATTGGCCGTCGTCTACCCACGAAATCTGTGGGAGCTGCTGATAGGGAATATTACCATCTAACTGCTGATAGGCTTGTGCGCCTTGTATGGCATGTCTTTGATCAGGCAACAAATGAAGCTAAATGATAGATTGTGACGATTTCTTTCTAGAAGTCTGCGTAAATAATAATTGTCAACCGCGCGTTGAGCCTGTTTACAGGGATAAGCCTCTGTTAAACTGGTTAGTATTATTAACTGGTTTATTGGTTAGAATTCGTTGGATAGTAGATGCAAAAATGTATACCACAATGGCCCAAAGAAAATATTAGAAAGAATAAATTTAGAGAAATCATTTTAAATGGAAACCAATCCCTATCACACTACTTTGGCAGTACGGAAACAGGCAGAGTTTTACTTACCAAATGCCAATGAATACAACATGTTGTCTTCCCGGTCAATAGTTACGTATTCGACATTTTGGACTTTTTTGACAACCAGTGTGGCATTCCGTTGGTTTTTTGTACTATTCACATATTCACCAAATTTTAAACCTCAAAGTGCTTAATTAGTAAAAATATAATTCTAATGAACGACTTAATTTACAAACCATTAAATTGTCCGCATCACAATAACAACGTATTTGTCGAAAACTTACTGCGCAGGCCCATAGCATCGTATATTCTCTCTGCATCTTGAAGTATTTTCGCCGCGTCACATAGTGACGTAGTTTGTTTGCTGCAGTATTTTGCAGTTCACGGAAGAATTGTTATTTTGTCTGTTTTCAACATAGTGACGTATTTGCGCAAACGCGTCAGATAACGACGTATTTCGCGTCGGTATTGTTATTTACCACGTTGAATTTGCTATTTTGTGGTTGGGGGTCGTTTTCACATAGTTGAACGTAATTTATTTTAACACATCTTTTCCATATTTAAATAAATTGGAGCTATATTAAGTTAAATATATTTGAGATTTTAAACTTATTTCGGTGATTTTCCACTAGGGGTTTATACATTGAAATATTATTATGTTTTAAAGTAACAGTATGGGGCAAATTAAAATCGCAAAATATTCAAAGCCATTTTTTTCCCTCGACATGTGTATTTTTTGCAAAAACGGGTCAGTATGTTACGCGGGCCGACGATGGTGACAAGATACCGAGAGCCCAATTTGTTGCACTAAAAATAATAATACAAGAATATGGTACAGTATTCACAACATAAATTAAATATAATCATATCATCGACCTAAGAATCAATGGCCGCGATGGATATCGATTAGCTGGACTAAAAACACAACAATCTGCCCCGCTATTCCGAAGCTGCTACAGAGACTGTAATGTGAGACATGTATACTTTGCGTAAAGCTTGACAATATAAACAGAATTTTCTTACAACAAGAATGTCTGTGCTTGGTGGCCTGCATTTTTTTTCAAAACACGTGGCGCTGGCCAACAGGGAAGATTAACATTTATGACCTATTGATGGCACTTTTGGTTCTATGACATCTTGTAATTTTAACGGTAAATCCGTTATTTTACAACTTATACTGTAATTTAACGACAAGCAATATCACTTGTTTATTTTTTTCACATGTTTTTTGTAAGTACAACACACCACGTTTTTTATGTATACTACGTGATTTCAAGAATATGTCACATATTAAAGATGGAACTTTTCACCCTTAATGCAATCACTAGATCACTAGCATAGATTTGTTGCTGTTTTAGTTATCATGTCCTAGATTCATGTGGTTGAAAAAAATGAAAAGAAATCGACTTAAAAATAACGTTCGATATGGCGGTTTGTACTCCCACCACCCCTTTTTTCTCTATTCCTATGGGATTAGACACATTAACTTGTGTTTGTGAGAATTACAATATCATGAATATCATGATGTCTTTGTCAACTTAAAGCTACATTCTCTTGATTATTTCACTACGGATTAGCTCAATGAATGTTATTTATACCAATTTGTCCAACTGATATGCAAATCCAAACACCAATTGTTGCACTGTTGCAGAGCAAGAAACAAGATCTTCCCATTGTTAGGATATTGCAAGCAGTTTAAGTCCTTCTTGGCATAGCATGTAATCTATAAACCTATATTACAGTATAGTAGTGTTTGAAAACCTTTTCATTTACACATCATGAATTAAAGTGAGGTGAGATTGTTGAGTGAACATTTTACTATGCCAGTTCCACACTAAATTACGGTTACATTGATAATTTCGACTGAAGCCTCACTTCCATGTTACTTTCATAATGCTTATGATTGGCCCCGTATACTTATGAAGGAAAAAGAGGGTCTAGGTTATTCCAAATTTGGTCATAATCTGGCTTATTTTTCAGTCGATTTCTTCATTTTTTCAACACTTGGAAGCATATTAATTTGCTCTATTTAAAACAACAACAACTCTGTGATTCTTACTTTTGAAGGTCAAGGTCATCTGGCAATCCTTGCAACAATTTTTTTTGATTCCGTAGTATATTTCATGTACTTTAACTTTCTTTTATCGATTGCGCACCAGCAGTTACGCAGCCCGCACAATGTCAGATTATAGTCCCTACTGGCCATACAAGTAATTCTGTTTAACAATGGTCGCATATCCACAAATAATAAACTTGATTGTATGTAAAATGGGTATTTATAGGAAGTATTTGACCTGTTGAAATTCTGTCATTTTAAATGGTTAATACTAAGATACGGAACCTGTTTTTCATAGAAAAAGAAATGTTTTCTTCTGCTTATCATTAGTCTTACATCGATTTGACCTTTTTACTATAGGACCAATCCAGAAAAAGAGAGCTCCCAGGCTAGCAAAACTTCAATAATCTCTGTATCCTGCAGAGAGCACACTCTTCACACCGACATATCTAATAGGTGGTCAGATCTGGTCGTTTCGGCAAGATACCACCTTTGAAAATTACTACATACAACTACAACACTGTAAAAATATTTTACTCAATGTTGAGTAAAATGTCACGCTCTTATCTGTTGAGTAAAATCTTAGTCAAAGTGGAGTAAACTTAACTCTTGTTTGACTCAAGCTAGTCATTGTTTGGGTAAAATAACTCATCTTGTGTAAGGTTTACTCAAATTTTAACTATATTTTTACTCCACTTAAGAGCTGGCATTTTACCTCACATTTTTTAGTGTAACAGTTTTCAATAGGCCCTTCAATACAAATTTTGCTCATAACATGCGCATGATCACAATGGACATTTAGAAATAAGCTTTTTATAACGATTTTTGTTGAACACTGTTAGAACAAAAGTTTCTAGGATCACCAAGCGGCCCTTTACTCTTTGATTTCCTTGGATGTTTAAAATTCATTAATATTAAGGGTCAAATCTTCAATTCCGTGACTAATCTAAAGTAAGGTTTTGACGATTGGATTTGACTTCAAGGACATTTTGAGAAGTTTTAGCCCACATGTCCTCTCTAGGAAATGTCGGCAATTTCCACATGAAGGGGTAAAGTGTTCTTCTACAATGGGTAAATTTTAAATTAATGGTCCAAATAACGTTTAATATAGCTCAAATTGTTCGTGTGGTAACAAGGAGTAAAAAGTTTATGGTGACCCTGTCTTAAAATGCATCGCCTTAAACAGGAGATATACAACAAAATAGCTAAAGGTCAAACATTTATTCAGCAAAGGTGCAAGGTTTTCTTATACTGTTTCGATTAAGTTTTTAAAAAAGTAATCTTTAAAATTGATCAAATTACTTGATTTAAAGTATATAGGTTAGATTTGCCCTCTTGGCATCTTCTGTGGTTACAGGGTAGTGGTCAACTTTCCCCACACACTTCATATGGAGACAAAATTCCAGATGCTACAAGTTTAGGTATACCCTACATAAGTTTATTCAATGTAATTTTCTCAATTTTTAAAGATACTTTTAACTCAATCAAACCCGTTTGATGTCAAAATGTCCTTTGAAGTCAACTCAATCGTCAAACCTTACTCTTGCCAAAGATCATCCACGGAATTGAGGATTTGACTTAACTAGAATCTTTCTGTTCAGATTTGCTATTTCTTTAGAAATAATCCTAAAAAAGACAAGATTTTGTACTTCCAATGTCATTATGATCTATTATTTTTCTCTTTTTACAGGTGTTATATTCGCCCTGAACGTATACAGTGTTCCTTGGTCATACCGTCTTCAAGAAGCTTTCTGACAGTGGCTAAGGTGTTGGGTTTGGTCCTGAATTATCTAAATGGGAATTGTACGGTTATATCAGTACAGTTGGCTACTTATATGTCGTAATCCAATAATCCACAGTATTAAAATAGACAACTACTAAATACACTCTCTAAAATATAGCAATAAGGGCATTACCCTCATAGAGTAATCTTAGTCAAAGTTGAAAAACCCTTACCTTTTTGTTAGATAAGCTGTGAAAGTTTCGTTTATTATGTATATTGTTGTCATTGATACACTGAAATTCCAATTAATTGTGTACTAGCATTCGCAACTTATCATAAGGCAAAACAATAAGTTTGTTTCTTAAATATGAATATTTAGAATAATAAAAGTTGTTCGCGCTCCCCCTTTTCACATTCAACCCGCGACCACCATGTTGGGAAACGCTGCCTTAGAGGGTCGTCGAGTGCCAAATTGTGTAAGCACTTATTTCAATAGGTCGGATAATCCGCATCTCATCGAGTGCGCAGTTCACAGCACACTCCTATAAAAAAAACTTTTTTACCCATTTGGTACTCTCCAGTGGTGTTAGGGCGCCTAAACTCCTATCACCAATTTTTAAATTGTGAAAATAACCTTTTCCAATACAACAGTAAAAAAAATATTTTTCTTTATTTTAATTCGCTCTCAGCAATACGCAAAACTTTTGAGGCGCCTTTACCGACCGAAGGTCGATGTTAGCAAGCTAAAACCACCGCTCGCCTTTATCAGGACTTTTGCATATTCTGGATGTAAGTTTCAATGACTCTTCTCATGCTTTTAAAATTTTCATTTTACAAGGCAGTTGCATGTAAAATCCAAAGACCTGCAAATAATGGCATTTTTCTTTCCCTTAAAAAAATTAAAAATAACGTACGTTTTAAATATGCCATAAGATGGGAGGAAGGGGAAGAGCCTTTTAGAAACGAATATCCGGGGGAGTGGTTGGGGAGGGCTCCTGCTAAATGTACAGTGTGTGTCCTCCACATACAGCACATGCAACACAGGTTGCAAGGTTTCAATATTTATGACAAAAAATTTGCCAGTAACAAGCAATGTGTGTCATAGCAAGTTTCTGTCAATTTAAAGGATTTATTGGCATGAATCTCTGGCACATATATAATGACAATATCCCTAAATAAGACGTACCAGATGGTTTCATGGTCATTGGGGTATTCTTGCGAAAAAAATCCAGATTATTCCGAGAAAAATGTCTAGGACTGTACAAACCATTCATGGAAGCTGCCATCTTATTCCCTGGCTATATTACAGCGCCGCCACGCAATACCGAAACAGAAGCCAGCGTGATATATTTCAATGACATGAAAAACCATAGGGTACGTCTTAATTTAGGGATATCTCATTGTATATATTTAAGGTTGAAAGATTCATTCTTATGTCTATACATATGTTTTAAGATCAGAGAACAACAACTAAACCATCAGTTAAGGTATTCTGCCATATATTGACAATTAGCTTAAATAATTTTTAAAAAAAGAAAAAACCTAAAAAATTAATTTTTTATGACAAATTAACTGTCAACATGACCTAATTCTATAAGATCATACCCCATTGAGTTGGGAGAAAAGTGGTGACATGCTTGAAACTACCAAATATTACAGTTTTCACACTTAAATGAGAGTAAGTCATCATGTTTTTTTGAGATAGCCTATAAAAACATAGAGTCTTGTAAAGCTCAAAAATGTAGGGAAGACAAAAGCAAACATGTATGTGCATATACAGGGTGCCACAAGTGTCAGATAAGGTGGGGAAAGTGACATGTTGATGTAAAAAGTACAAAATTTTGTGGCAGTCTAATTTGTCACCTTCAATTAACATCTTAGCTTAAACTGTTGTATAGGTCAAAATGAATGACACATAAATAACAAACAAAATGAGGTATGTTTTTTATCTTAAACATGGCATGGGTCTAAAAGATATAAAAAAAAAAAAATGCAAAAGGCCACGAATATCAAAAAAATCCTAACTTTAACACATGCCTCCTCCGTAGCCCCTCATCCGTAGCCACCACCCTCTCTGACCCCGAATGACTCAAAATTCGACAAATCAAAAAGTAAAATAGCCACACAATTGAATTCTTCTAAACATATCAAAGCTAGATAAATTCCCTTTAAAATGGAATATACATCAGCTGAATACCTAACTTGATTCTAATGATACAATAAAAACATTTTAAACATATTTGTGAAAAAGTAAACGCCACCCTCGTTTTGTATACCCCAACTCATGGCGCATGACCATAAACTAATGATCTAATTTAATTCCTGGACCCTGAACACATATATAGACACAAGAATGAAGTACACGCCTTAATCTGAGTTATGTACAAAAATGTTAAAATGGCAGCCCCAGTTTGAATTTTTATGAAAAATTAACCTGTTAAGTGACCTAATGCTATAACTAATGATCTAATTGTATTCCTTAACCCTGAAAACATTTGTATAGACACAAGAATGAAGTCATTACAAATCTTAAATCTTGAGTTATGTACAAACAAACGTTAAAATGGCGGCCATTTTGAATTTATGCAAATTAGGCACACTTCCTCTAAAAATTAACTCTGGGGACCGGAAGATTTGGAATCAGCATAAAATTTCCGTATAGAAACACTGTTTCAATTGCTTTTACTCAAAAATGCCTTCGTCTTGCTATAGGAAGCACTTTTTTGAGAAATGGAACCAGTCTATATCAAAGAGAATGGGTATATGGGTCATGAATAGAACTTTTCCCAATCAAGATCACGGTTATATGGTTAACACTTAAGTGTAAAGGGGGGGGGGGTCCACGTACCCAACATTTTGTTTTTTCTAACAGTAAATTATTTTGCCCAATATTTTATGTAATTGCCTAAATATCAGTTGCGCATATTTTGGTGGAAAAAAATTCAAATCGACCATTACGTTATTATGCTAATTAGCATAATTAAGCATTTTGGGACGCTATTCAAAATTTATTTTATCCCTTAAATCGTACTGGACTAACTGTTTAAAACTTTTATTTCAGCAATGTAAATGCATTAATATTCCTATTATGAGCCAAATTTTATGGAAAAAGTCCTTTGGGAAAGTGGTTTTTCATTCTTGGGCGGGAGAATTGGGTGCGCGTTACAAAAATTGTTTTTGGACCTCCATTTTGGATCGGTACAACCGATTTTCATTTTTCCTGTTATGTGGTCGCGTTGATGTACCGCATCGATGACGACAGTTTTGGTAAAAAAAAAATACCGGCAAAGTGGTTTGCAGGGGGGTCCATCCCCCCTACACTAACAGGAGTGTGCAAAACCTTATACACTTAAGTGTTAACACTGATGTTTTATAACCAAAATGTACCACGTGCTATATTAAACTGAAGAATGCGTGCTGGATTCAAATAATAAAACTGCATTAAGCGTAGGCAACATTTTATCTGCACTTGATGATGGTAACATAAGGCTTTATATTGTCCTGACCTCGGAGCACCATTCGATATTTTACCTGCACGCTTTAAAATCATATTGGATTAATTCATTTTTAGATCAACAGCGCTGTCACTCTGTCATGGTGGCTTGAGGAACATTCCTTACTCTCTAAATGTAAACGAGAGAAAATGTCACTCCTCAAAAGAGTGCAACTCTTGTAAACCACTCTAAAATGAGTGGTTTGTACTTTCAAAGAGGGAATTTCCACTCAAAAAGTGAACTTTCACTCAAAATTAGAGAAAATCACTCCAAAAAAGAGTGGACTTCGTTTTAGTATTATCCTTCGTTTAACTCCTCAAAAGAGTGGAAATTCACTCTTTTTGGACTGATCACCATTTTTGAGTAGATATTTGTTCTTTTAAAGTAAAAACAACTAATCTTGGAGTGGTTTACAAGCGTTTCACTCTTTTTGAGAGTGAAATTTTCACTCGTTTAAATTTAGACACTGTATGTCTTGGCTTTGTGTTGGTCAGTTGGTTGAAATATCAAAACTTGTCTCCGGTGAATCTCCACTGCTCAAACAGAAATTACACAAAAATTACATAAGTTATACAAATATTACACAAAGTATAATGTAAGTATACAAGTCCATAAAAGTAAAAAAAAAAATTACCTGAATTAAATAAAATTTTACTTAAAATTAAGTAAACTTTACTGTGATTTACCTAATTACTATGACGTTCTACGCTTACATAATTTGATAATTTATTTTTCTGTGTGTGCGGACCAGACTCTCGTGGGTTAAGCCGGTTTGTTGGTACCCAACCGTTCCGC